>CAWUFW010004429.1:920000-1215000 GCA_963921515.1 Calotriton arnoldi | reverse complement strand
GGGGATGCTATTTATCAAGTGTCTTGGATGGGCACTACTGGCGTGTAAGGTCGAATTGCCAGCTGTTTCTTTTCGATATAGCTTGGTCTCAATCTTGTCATTGTGGATATATATCTGAGTATCTAGGAAGATGACTGTGGTGTCACTAATTGTGGCTGTAAAGTGTAAGTTTAATATATTCTCATTAATGGTGTTGATAAATTCCTGCGCTTCATGGTGTGTGCCCCTCCATATTAGAAACAGATCGTCTATGTAACGAAGCCATAATTTGATATTGTTTTGCATGCAACTGCTGTGTTTTTTTGCGAGTACCAGCTCCTCTTACCAGCCCATGTGAAGACATGCATAGCTGGGGGAGAAGCTGGCACCCATGGCTACTCCTCTGATCTATTGATAGAGCATATTATTGAACATGAAAACATTGTTATTCAGGCAAAATTCTACCATTTCAATCAACATTTGACTATGTCGTGTAAGCTGTTCAGGTCTTTTAGATAAATAATGTTTCAATGCTGTTACACCGTCACTGTGCCTAATGCTAGTATATAATGATGTGACATCAAGCGCTACCAACAAGTAATCACTTTGCCAAGTAAAATCTTTCAGTTTGTTTAAAAAGTCACTGGTGTCTCTCACGTAGGAAGGTAAGGATTGGACATATCCTTGTAAAAATAATCCACATATTGTGACGTATGTTCTAATAATACATCACGCGCTGATATAATAGGTCTTCTTGGTGGTTTACATGGATCTTTATGTATTTTTGGGATAAAATAGATTGAGGGAGTTGTTGGATATTCATTTTTTTTAAATTTATACTCCTGCATGCTTATTAGTCCTTTAGTCCTCCAAGATGATAGCTTGGTGTAATAGGAGTTGTACATTGCTTTAAGATTTGACCCGTTGCTTTTTGTGTAACATGTATTGTCATTTAATTGCAATAAAGCCTCCTTTGTATATTCTACTTTAGACCAGATCACAATGTTCCCTCCCTTAACGGAGTTCCTGATGACTATTCTATTGTCATTCTCTAATTTCCTCATCAATGTATTATATTGGTAGTTGCGTCTGTTGTGTTTCATTTTTGTGTTGAACACTTTACGGTTCAATTGTTTAATCTGTGCCGTAACTTGCTCGTTGAAAATGTCGATCGAATCTCGTGGAGTGATCGGTTTGAAGGTAGATTTAGCTCTAAATGGGGTTAATGGATTTAGCTCCCTAGGTGGTGTCTCTTTGGGGTTCGAGGCTGTGAGTTGTTCAGAAGCATTTTCTTGCGTGCTTGGTATATGCCCGTCTACCCATAATTCCTGCAAATCCATCAATAGGGGCATATCTGATGTGGATAAATCCATTGAGCCTAGTTGCCCATCGTTCTCCCTTGATATTGGTGTATCTGATTTTGATTCTTTATTGAGCATCATATGGTATATTCCTGAGTTTCAATTTTCTTATGCATTGGTATATATCCATCCTTGTTTTAGCATAATTGAAATTGCTTTCTGGGCAATATGATAGTCCCAAACTTAGTATTTGTTCCTTTGCCTTAGTCAGGTCTATCTTAGCCAGATTAATGATGGTTTTATTTAGTCCCATGGTGGCAATTATCTCTGTCTCCATCTTCCCGTCGTTTGCCTCTTTGGATTCGTAGTGTTGTCTGTTTGCCTTCCACCTCTCCCTACGTTTGTAGTTTCTGATGATCCTATTTTGGATTGTTGATTTCTTGGGCGGAGTGTTTGTCTCCGATCTATGCAGAAAAAATTCAACTCTTCAGCCGGGGAAGGTTTTTGTTGCACGGAACTGTCGCCCTTGTTTCTTAATTCTGAATCCGATCCACTATCTGGTGCTGAGCTAAGATCCGAATTGGATGCCTGCATTGTCTGGTGACTATTTCGTGATGTACTCGATGTTTGCCCATCTGCTTTGTTAAACTTAGATCGTCTCAGTGAATCATATTTTTGGGAAAACGTAAAAATCTGCCCCATTTCATAATCTGTTTTGTCCCTCAAAAATGTATATGCCTTTCTTTATTTTATTTTGTCTTCTTCTTTCTTTAATCAAATTGACATCTCTTTGCGCAACTTGGTAATTTCATCTGTTTGCCCACTGCTGTCAATATCCTCATTCAGTTGGTTTATTTGTTCCAACAGAGAAGCACGATCTGTGTCTGCATATTTGATTAGAATTAACACCAATTTTCTGGATGACTCCAATCTACACTCAGCCCACTCTTGCATCATATTGGGGTTTGGGTTATCATAACTTGGGGCTATGAATATTCTTAGTCCTCTGGGTATCCGCCCTACGTCTATATACCTCTGTAAGGACCTGGATTCCCACCATTTACTTTGTTCTTGGCGCATGAGCTTTTCTAACTGTTTAAATTTGTCCTTCATTGTGCTGTTTGTACTGCTGCTTGCCTCTTTTCTCGTTCCTGCCACGGGGGTCAGGGATGGCAGATCACTAAACATCTCAAGTGCCGCTGCTTCGCGGTCCCGCAACATGTCGGCCGACATTGCGTTGAACTGTTTAGTTGCGTGCGGGTCTACTCAGCTGAATGCGGCAGCACCCGTCGCGACTCACACCGCTTATCCCCTGCTGCCACACACGCCTACCTGAATTTCAGTCGGTGCCGTCCGCGTCCTCCAACTCGGCTCCACTGACCTCCGTTCAGGCTTTACGGCATATGCTGGCGCTGGGGGGTCAGACACGCCAAATCCTTCCGGATTGCTTTCTTGAGTTCCCCTGCTTGGCTTCGGGAAGTTGGTTTCCTTGTTGCGTCGACCAGTTGAAAGCGGGGGTCCGTGTAGAACCAGGTGAAACCAGCCCGGCTCCTATATTCCACTCTCCGTCGTCTTTTGAATTCTCCTTCAACACACGGACACGGAGCACAAGGTGAGTGTTAAATTACTTATTTTAATTTTATTTCGATGCCGCCATTACGTGTTTCGGCTCCTCAAGAGCCTTGATCACATGACATGGCGTTGCGGTACTATTTTTTTGTTTTTAAAGTGACAGAGTGCTCAGTGATAAGTGCAAAGTTAACATTCGGTATGGACATAAAAGAAATATTCATCCAGTAGTTCACAAGCATAGCAAATACAACATTTCATAGCGTTGTAGCATTGTTTATGCATGGCATCACCCTCGGTTAAATAAAATCAACATGTGCATTTAATAAATAAATATATAAATATTTAGATATAAATTACATGCATAAAAACGGTTGATTAAAATGTATATTGAAAAACCGAAAAGTAATTTATATTGTGCCCAAACGACAAACATTCACTTGGTAACGTTGTCGACATAATTTGATACACAAAGTTGTCAATATAATATATTTCAATTTGCATATGCAAATACGAACGCGTAACAGGACGGTATGCTATGGTATTTGCCACTGAAATGTTTTAATCATCGTAGGTCCATATTTACCTATCTAAAGTGCTATAGTGATAAATAAAGTGCTAGTGTATAAAGTGCTTAAAATTCCTAATGTGTGCATAATTTACGTTTTCATTGAATCTGCTTATATTGTTGATATCATAATATTGCACATTGCTCCCAATAGTGCTTGATTCATGACCATCATGTCTGCCAATATATATGTATGTGTGTGTGTGTATTTGTGTTCATGTATATATGTATGGTTAGACTGAACTACTTCCATAGGGCATATGTATCTGCTTTTGTCACTACGCTTCTCTTGAGACTCTAGTTCAACCTCGAATTGGTCGTTGCATATGCGTTTCATTTTTACCTTACTCCACTGAGCTTCGATGTGTCATAATCCCGGAGGGTTGTCTTCTCTCTAGGAGGGTTTTCGCCTTCTGAGAGGGTCTTTACCAAACTTTGCTGCTCTTCTTCTTGCAATGCTACTGTTCAGCATTGCAGTGATGTCTCTCTTCCTATCTATCTATCTATCTATCTATCTATCTATCTATCCGTATATATATGTGAATATAGATATAAACACCTACTCACGTCTGTCAGAATACGCAAAAAGTATTATCATCCCCATTGGGGAAGCAAACCCCTAGCCTCCCTGGGCAAGCGGGGAGACTGACCAGTGTAGGAACCAGGAACTACCATAGAATAGAGGTATCCATTGAAAGATAGAAATAAATACAAACACACATTGGTAATAGACCAAAGAGACCAAAGATGCGACAGCAACAGAGTGAAAATTATAGATATACAGATATCACTAAGCTGGAATATCAGCAACAAAATACCATATAAGAGGAGAGAGGAAGTGGAGGAGCACCACCCACCCCAGAAAAATAATGGCAACCGCCCATGAACGAACACTACTGCCTGATGAGGCTACCATGAGGCAGGCAACAAGAAATCAAAAGAAAACCGCAGGAAAAAACCTTCTGCTATGAAGGGAATAAAGACCACACCCAGAGTCCATCCCAAGATATGGATGCAATAAAGGCAACACTCATAAGGCCCGACAGATAATGATTTCCACCCAACAGACAGAGATATCAGGCAGCAAGACCGGACTGATGCTTCTGATAAAAGATGTAGTATCACAGCTGTGAAGGGATCAAACCCCACGAAATGAAAAAGCCAAAAACAATGGATAGCAGTGCATACAAGCACGGCAAGGATTGAGGTCAGTAAGAAATGTCTCGCTGGAGACACTATATATTCACAACTAAAAAAGGGAAAACGACCCCCATCCTCCAAAGGAAGATATGGAGGAAAGAAGAAAAAATTCCTCCAAGCAGACGGAATTCACAAATAAATTGGAAATGGTATAATGGACCTTTGAGGGAAAGAATCCTCATCACATCCTATGTGGGGGAAAAAAAATCTTCAGAAAAAGGATAGTAAAGGAGACCCTAGCCACCTCAGAAACCAATCCTCTAAAAGATAGAACTATACCATCCAAAGGAGAAACGTTCTAGAAGGAAACCCTTAGATGAAAATTTCGGCAACAACACCGACAAAAATGAGGAGTGAAATGACGACATCTGAAGAACAACCAAACTGTAAAAAAAAAAATGCTGTGGCCGTAATCAGAATTTGCAAATAAACAATGCCTTTAGGAAGAAAGGGAAATAAAGTATTCCAGATAGGACAAGAAATAACATCCTCTCAGGGATGAAACAGAGAAAAAATATCAAGGACGGTGGCACAGGACCAAAGTCGCCTCGCTGCAGTGTTGGGATCTAAACATTGCACTAGGTGGGCCTTGATACCCAATGCCCACCGAGCCATAGCTTAAGAAAGAACTCGAGATAGCATTGGCAGGAAACCTTCCTGCCAATGCATAGTAAAAGACTTACAGCAAGAAGTGCCAATGTACTAGAAAAGGTCTTAGGCCCAGCTCAAATTCTACCCAGGTCAAAGATTCTGCCCCCCTTTCCATTACTACCTAAGTGGAAAAAATGTCCCATTGCTATAAAAGATATTCACGATGACTGCAGGGGGAGGAGGGGTTAATACCGCACTGGTGTGCTGCAGAAGTCACGAACGCTTTGTGATCAACACAGGTAAACTGAAGTCCCTATAAGGGATATTAAACAACAGACGTAAATCTTAAAATGTCCAGAAGGCATACTGAGAATACTCCATGCAGAACAGGAAACTAGGCCACAGTGCATCTGCACAACACAAAAAAAGTACCCACAATAGAATAAGTACTCTGGTAGAAACACTGGCAAGAAACCCGTAAGAACAGGTACATCATGTTACAAAATAACATACGTCCCAGATAACTGGAAACGAAACCGGTCACTGACAGAATAAAAATACCTGCAGCAAGCAGGAATACCTCACCAGGTATTATCCTGAAAAGGGAAGTTTGAAAAGAAAAGCCAAAGGGCACCAGCCTGTGAATGGCTCGCATTCAAAGAAAAAAAGGGAGCTTTACCTGAACAAACCTACCACAAGGGTACTATAGAAGCAGGCAGAGTTAATAATCTGCTCCACACGACTATCTCTGAACCTACGCAAAGCAGTGTCAGCATGCACGTCGAATAGAAGGCGCCATCAAAAGGCATATCAATCAAGGTGGCCTGAACAGCCTCTAAAAACCCCCCAGGTACGCAACCAGGCACACGACATAGTGCTACTGAAGAGGCCATAGCCCGACCTACAGAATCAGTAGTGTCCATACCACAGTGAATAATCAGCTTAGCCACTTGTTGCCCATCCTGTACCAGCGGGACAAGATTGTTCCGGATCTCGTCCGGAAGGGAGGGCAGCAGCCACTTCAACGAGTCACATAATGCATGGGAGAAACGTCTAAGGACACAAGAAGTACTGAGAGATCGTAGTGCCTAACGGTGAGAGTGAAAATATGGGTGCCACAGGTATCCAATTTACTGCCCTCTCTTTCGAGGGGGACAGCAGGGAACGTCTCTATATTCTGGGCAGCCAAGGCAGCCTGACCCACAAAACTATGATGAGTTGGAAACCCGAAGGGCTGTGCCCCAGCGTTGAAACGGATTTAGAATCCGGCAACCAGATTGATGCCAAGAGCGAACCCGCTAGCGTGGACACAGTCACTGCTTCATGCAACTTCTTGGGGCCAGAGGGTGCTCCAAGGGGAAGTTGAAGACCCAAAGAAATTATGGAGAGAATCGTAATATTCTCTCATCTGGGTCAGTCGCTCCAGCGTGAGCTGGAAGGTGAGAGGTAGACTCATGCACCGAATCTTCAGCTTTGGCTTCATGCGGCAAATTAGGTTGATGCCGCAACTTCGACCGCCTGTGTAGAGACTTATCTTTAGACGTTGAAGGAGAGTGACGAACAAAGGGAACAGCTCCAGTTCAGACCCGCGGTCGGTCCTTGGAGCGCAAAGGGGACCGAGGCCGACGGGAAGTTTTGGAGGACTGCGACAACCGCACCGCTAGAAGCTTCATCCGATGTTCCTTCAGAGCCTTTGGTCGAAGTCGTTGACATGAATTGAACTCCTCGGAGTCATGGCGCTCACCTAGACACCACATATAGAGTGAGGGCCTGTGGCCGACATTTATCGTCCACAGGACCCACAAGGCTTGAACCCCAGAGGACATATGAAAGGCACACTGTTCTGTTCGACAACACCATTGAGGTAGGCCAAAAAACGGCCTGAGAAACCGCTGCTTGGATTTGCATTGGAAGCGTGGAAAAGAAGAAAATTAAGGGCAGTGGAGGGCTTATATGGACTCCATCTACCGATGCGCAGAGGTACTGCTGTACAAAAATATTCTGATCCAGTCTGGTGCCTGGGGATAATTCTAAGATAAGGAATCTGCGGCTAGATGTCTCTATCAGATTTTGGTTCTTGCTTAACTAGTGTGCACTCCATTCGAACCCATGCATAGTTGTCCCTTATGCCTGCAAGCCATCAAAACGGTGATCCTTATCGCAATCACATCTGCGAGACGAGTGAGTGAACTCCAAGCCTTTTGTGTGCAGAAACGATAATTTCTGGACTAACTAGTCCTTCAGACAAAAGCGGCTTTTCTGCCGGAGGTGGTTACGCCCTTCACATATGGCAATCCATTACTCTACCAGTCTTTTATGCTTCACCTCACCCCTCCAAGGAGGGACACCTTCACCACCTTGACCCTAAGAGTGCTATTAGTTTTTACATCAATAGTACCAGAGAATACCAGCAAGTTGACCAGCTTTTCATTGGGTTCTCTGCAGCAAAAAAGAAAAAACTGGGCAGAAGAGGACCATCTTACGATGGATTGTCCTATGCATAAAGATCTGTTATCGGCCAGCTAGGAAGCAGCCCCCAGAAGGGTTGCGTGCTCACTCCACCAGAGCAAAGGCTGCTACCAGTGCGCTGGTGCATGCTGTGCCAGTCATGGACATTTGTCAGTCCTCTAAGTGGGCGTCCCTTCACACGTTCACAAAGCACTACTGCCTAGGCAACCAGGTCCATTGGGATGGGAAATTCGCATGATCTGTCCTACAGAATTTCCTGGACTGAGCAATTCCACAGACCTACCACGCATGGAGGTAATGAGTGGGTATCTATCCACAAGGTGAGGAATATGCAGTTAGAACTCTCTATCAGAAGAACAAGTTTCTTACCTCTGTAACGCCTTTTCTATTAGAGACAAACAAGTTACTTACTTTCGGTAACGACATATCTGTAAGAAACATTAGTTAGTTATAGATTCCTTACCTTAGAATTACCCCCAGGCGTCAGACTGGACCCGGAAAGTTTTTTCGTCAGCAGTACCTCTGCGCGTCGGAAGGTGGCGTCGGTCTACTCCGCGTCCGTCGTTGGCGTTGTGGTCGCCGGGATAACGTCGTGGTAGCTACTTAGACGCCGCCCTTGCGCGCCGACGTCAGTTCTGTACACGACTTTCCGCGCCAGAAACGCAGAGCCATGCAAGACACTGACCACTGGTGCACAAAACTAGGGCCCTGAAAGGATGTCCTTAACCCTAGAAATCAGTTCGCAGAACGGGGAGGATGGGTGGGGCGGTAAGGAATCTATAACAAACTAATGTTTCTTACAGATATATCGTTACCCAAGGTAAGTAACTTGTTCATCTGAAAGAAACACGTTAGTTATAGATTCCCTACCTTAGAATAGATACCCCAGCAATACCAACCCCGGTGGTGGGTCTGCGAACCAAGATCACACCAGAAAGTCCTGGAGAACAGAACGGTCAAAGAAGCCGTCTCTCCGGACTTGGCTGTCCAGGCAGTAGTGTTTGGTAAACGTGTGCAGCGATGCCCACGTAGCTGCCAGACAAATGTCATTCAGAGGAACTCCTCTCCCCAAGGCAGTAGTGGCGGCCGTCGCCCTGGTGGAATGGGCGCGTAGCCCCACTGGAGGCTCCTTTTTAGCCAGAGAATAGCATGCTTTTATACACAAAATGACCAATCGAGAAATGGTTCGCTTTTGTACGGCCCGACCTTTCTTGGCACCCACGTAGCCAACAAAGAGTTGGTCATCCACCCGGAACTGTTTCGTGCGATCCAGATAGAAAGAAAGCGCACGTTTTGGGTCCAGGCGGTGGAGCCTCTCTTCCTCTTTCGAAGGAGGCGGAAAGAAGGTGGGCAAAGTGATAGTCTGCCCGATGTGGAAGGCAGTGACAACCTTGGGCAGGAAGGATGGACGAGTTCTAAGGACAACTTTGTCCGGATGTACAGAGAGAAAAGGAGGCTTAGAAGAAAGCGCCTGGAGCTCACTCACTCGTCTGGCAGATGTGATGGCCACCAGGTACGCAGTTTTGAGAGTCAAGAGCCGTAAACGACAGTTGTGAAGCGGCTCAAAGGGAGCACACATTAAATAAGTTAAAACCAGATATAAATCCCACTGAGGCATAACGAAGGGAATAGGAGGAAAGAGATGAGTTATGCCTTTCAAGAAGCGACTTACAACCGGGGACTTGAAAAGGGAAGGCTGATCTGGAAGCCGAAGGAATGCAGAGATAGCCGAAAGATAGCCCTTGATAGTGCCCAGAGCAGAGCCCTGCTGGGCTAGAGAAAGAAGAAACAAGAGAACCTCAGAAAGAGGGGCAGAAAGGGGATCCACAGCCTTTGTTATGTTAAAATGTTATGTTATGTTAAAAATGATTTATAAAGTGCTCGTACACCGGTTGGTTTCATGGCGCTGAGTACTAGGGGGGTGCCGACCCAGAAGCAGTTCATTCGTATGCTTGGATGTATAGCCAGGTTTTGAGAGATTTTCTGAATCTCAGTAGGTCAATACTTGACCTGATTTCCAGGGGGATGGAGTTCCACAGACGGGGGGCCAGAGTTGCAAACCTGCATCCCCCTTGGCGCTTCAGCTTGAAGGTAGGGACAGTCAAAAGTTGGAGCTGGGCCGAGTGGAGGTTCCGGGAAGGAGTGTAGCGAGAAATGAGGCTGTCTATGAATTTAGGGCTCCGGCCGTTCAGGGATTTAAACACCAGGCAGCCAAATTTGAATGCGCAGCGTTGGGAGATAGGGAGCCAGTGTAGCTTCCTAAGAAGGGGGGAAGCGTGTTGCCACCTGGGCTGTTTGTATATCAATCTAGCCGCTTGGTTCTGTATCATCTGTAGCCGTTTTGTAAGGCCAAGTGGTAGACCAAGGTATATTGTGTTGGCGTAGTCTAGACGTGATAGGACCATGGCTATCAGGACCTGTACCAGAGCTGCTTGGGTCAGTAGCCTGCTTATCTTTCTAATTTTTCGCAACTGAAGGAAACAGGTGGAAATCACCGAGCCTACATGAGATTTTAGGGAGAGGTCGTTGCCTATGGTAACCCCTAAGCTTTTCACTAAGGGGGAAGGGACAGGGGGGGGGACCGAATTCGTTTGGCCAGTAATGTGGGCCCCACTGATTGTGGCCACCACCTGTCAGAACCAGTTGGGTTTTGCCTGGGTTTAGTTTTAAGTGATTGTGGTCCATCCAGTGACGAATGAATTTCATGGTGGACTGAAAGTCAGATATTGACTGGGGGGAGTTATCATTGTGAACATTAGTTGGAGGTCGTCGGCATAGTTGAAAGTGACCACTCTTCTTTCCTTCAAGGATCTGATCAGTGGGAGAAGGTAGAGGTTGAACAGGTGCGGGGAGAGCGAGGAGCCCTGTGGGACCCCGCATGTGGTTTTGAGTTTGAGGGCTGTGAACTGGCCAAAACGGACTGCCTGAGTGCGGTCTTTCATGAAGGAGTTGATCCATCTAAGGGCTGGGCCTTGGACGCCTGCCTCACTGACACGGTCTGCCAATATATCATGGTCGACCGTGTCAAATGCGGCCAAGAGATCTAACAGCACCAGGGCCTGGGGAGTGCCTCCGTCAGCCTTTTCTCGTAGGGAGTCCAGTACCGCCAGGATCACGGTTTCCGGGGAGTGGGCTGGACGAAAACCCACTTGGCGTGGGTCGAGGAACTTAGTCTGTTCCATGAAATTGGACAGGCATTTTGCGACATGGGCTTCCAATACCTTGGCCAGATAAGGGAGCAAGGAGATGGGGCGGTAGTTTGCCAGCGTCTGGGGATCGGCCCCTGGTTTCTTTAAGAGGGGGACCACTATAGCCTCCTTGAAGGCATTAGGGACACAGCCCTGGGACAGGGAGTTGTTTAGGAGGGCGAGAACAGGGTCCGGGGAGGCGGTGAAGGCCGCTTTTAGGACATGGGGGGGGGCAGTGGTCCAAATGGGAGCCAGATCTGACCTTTGACAATAGGTCGCGCAAGGTCTCGGTGTCAATGGGTGGAAAAGAGTCGAGGGAGTGGGGATTTCTGGGCATAGGAGGGGAGATTTCTGGAGACAAATGGGTGGGAATACTGGCTTTGATGGAGACGATTTTATCAATAAAAAAGTTGTTCAGAGAGTCGCAGAGGGCCTGCGACGGCGTGGGTTTGCATAGTACTCTCTCTGGATTGGACAGTTCGTCTACAATTGCAAATATTTCTTTAGCTTGGTTGTTTGAAGTTAGGATTCTAGAGGAGAAATGTGCTGCCTTTGCTGTGCACCAAGCCACAAACTTGTTCCACCAGCAGGCGTATACCGTCTTAGTGGAGGGACGCCTGGCTTCCAAGATTACATCACAGACTTCAGGAGGCAGGTCGAAAGACGTCAACTACTGCCGCTCAATCTCCACGCAAGGAGGTGGAGGCTGGACAGGTTCGGGTGGAGTACCGTCCCCTGCTGCTGCGACAGAAGATCCTCCCGAAGAGGTAGTCTGATCGGAGGATCGGTGACTATGTTGAGCAGCTCAGGATACCAGACTCTCCGTGCCCAATCCGGAGCCACAAGAATGACTTGGGCCCGGTCGCGCCTGATCTTCTTCAGCACTCTGGGCAGAAGTGGTATAGGCGGAAAGGCGTACAACAGACCGCAACTCCACTCGCGACGAAAAGCGTCGCCTAGCGAGTGCCGCCTTGGAAATTCCAACGCGCAGAATTGCTGACATTGCGCGTTCTCTTCGGTGGCGAATAGATCTAACCAAGGCTCTCCCCACTGTTGAAAGAGACCTTGCACCACCTCCGAGTGAAGACGCCATTCGTGATCCATCATGCACCTGCGGCTGAGTTCATCCGCCCTGGCGTTCAGAGAACCTGCCAGGTGTTGAACCACCAGGGATATGCCCTGATGTTGCAGCCATGTCCAGAGGCGGAGGGCCTCGACATAGGGTCCACGACCCCACCCCGCCCTGTTTGTTGCAGTACCACATGGCGGTGGTGTTGTCCGTGAACACTTGCACCAATCTTCCCCGGACAGAGGGAAGGAATGCTTTCAGTGCAAGACGAATCGCCCGGAGCTCCAGAAGGTTGATGTGGAGCTCGGACTCCGCTGGAGACCAGAGGCCTATGATCTCCGACTCTCCCATGTGGCCGCCCCATCCCAGAAGGGATGCGTCCGTCACCACAGTGTGGTCTGGGTGGGGAAGGGAGAGGGATCTGCCATTGACCCAATCCTGGTTCGTGAGCCACCACTGCAGTTGTCGTGCAGTGCCCTCCGAGATCTGGACGCAATCAGACAGATTCCCCATATGCTGCGCCCACTGGAACTTCAGGTCCCACTGCAGAGCCGCATATGCCACCTGGCATGATCGACCAGCAGGATGCAGGAGGCCATGAGGCCCAGCAGCCTCAGAGTCATTCTGACCGAAACCCGGGATAGAGGCTGAAAGATCGGAATCATAGCCTGAATATCCCGGACTCGCTGTTCGGGAGGATAGACCCGAAACCGCGTCGAGTGCAGAACCGCTCCGATGAAGAGGAGCTTCTGAGAGGGAATCAGGTGTGACATCGGCACATTGATGGAGAACCCCATCGAATGCAGGAGGTCGGCCGTAGTCTGGAGGTGGGAGACGACTGCCTGGGGCGAGCCCGCCTTCAACAGCCAGTCATCGAGATAGGGGAAGACTGAAACCCCTGATCTGCGCAGATGAGCTGCGACCACCGCCATCACTTTCGTGAACACCCGAGGGGCGCTGGTAAGGCCAAAGGGGGGCAGGGTAAATTGAAAATGCTCATGGCCTACCGTGAACCGTAGGTAACGCCGGTGGGCCGGCAGGACGGGGATGTGAAAATAAGCATCCTGCAAGTCCAACGCTACCATCCAGTCTTCCGGGTCGAGGGCAGACAAGACCTGAGCAAGCGTCAACATCTTGAACTTCTCCTTCCGGAGGAAGCGGTTGACGTCCCTGAGATCCAAGATAGGACGCAGGCACTTGTCCTTCTTGGGTACCAGAAAGTAGTGGGAGTAACAACCACAACCTACTTCTGGACCAGGAACGCGCTCGATGGCTCCCTTGGCCAAGAGAGCCGTAACTTCCTGCTGGAGAAGGGCCAGATGATCCTCCGACATGCGGTGGTATCTCGGTGGCATGGCTGGAGGAGTAGTCTCGAAGGGGAGGGAGTAGCCCCTTCGGACCATTTGCAAAACTCACCTGTCCGACGTGATGGTGCGCCAGTGGGGGAGGTGATGGCGAATCCTGCCGCCCACTGGCGTGTGATGGGCCTGAAAGGTCGGACCAGGAGGGTTTGGAGGCTGCTGCAGAGGGGGGGGGGGGGGTTGGTGGACTGGCCTGCCCGCTGGCCCCCGGAACCACGACGGTTGTTCCCACGTCCTCGGCCGCGCGAAGGTTGGGTAACTTGCTGCGGCCTGTGGCTCTGGGCGGGACGTAGCGGGGCACCCCTTCCGTAGCCACGAAAGGGGCAAAAAGCAGACTGTGCAGGGCGGGGGGAGAGGCCCATGGACTTGGCCATAGCCCGTGAGTCCTTGAAACGCTCTAGAGCGTTGTCTGCTTTGTCGCCAAAAAGGCGACGGCCATCAAAAGGCATGTAGGGCGGGGGGAGAGGCCCATGGACTTGGCCATAGCCCGTGAGTCCTTGAAACGCTCTAGAGCGTTGTCTGCTTTGTCGCCAAAAAGACGACGGCCATCAAAAGGCATGTCCATCAAGGTGTTCTGGACATCTCCTGAAAAGTCAGTCGGCCTCATCCAGGCGTAGTGACGAAGTGCTACTGACGTGGAAATTGTCCTGCCCAGAGAGTCGGCGGTGTCCAGCCCACAACGGATGGTAAACTTCGCTGCATTCCTCCCGGCGGCGACAGCCTGGGAGAGCACTGCCCGGGCCTCCTCCGGACACTGAGGCAGCACCTGCGCAACCGTATCCCACACCGAGTGGGAATAACAGCCCAAGAGACATGCGGTGTATACCGACCGCAGTCCTAAGCTGGCGGAAGAAAAAATTTTCTTTCCAAGATGGTCCAGCTTCTTGGATGCCCTTTCCGGTGGAGCGGTAGGGAATGCACTTTTGGAAGTGGAGGCTTGGACTACCAAGCTCTCCGGGGTGGGGTGTTGGGAGAGGAAAGTGGGGTCGCCCGGAGCCGGGCGGTGGCGTCGGGCAATCATCCTGTCCATGGGAGCCCCCCGTGTTGGGCCTGGACCACGTGCCCAAAAGGACGTCGGTGAGGGCCTCATTAAACGGCAGCAAGGGCTCCGAAGAGCTCGCAGCCGGTTAAAGCACCTCTGTCAGGAGGTTAGTCCTGACCGCCACCGTAGGAAGCTCGAGGTTGAGAGCCTCGGCCACCCTACGCAACACCACTGCGTATGACGCTCCCTCCTCCATAGCCACGGTAGGAGGAGACAACATGCCAAGGTCAGGGGAGGTGTCCAAACCACTGGCATCCCCCAGTTCCTCTCTCCAGTCCTGTTCACTGTCCAACTGGTCAGTCAGAGGGTCACCCGACCCCTGCCAGTCCTCCTCCTCATCCTCTGGGTGCCATTCTGGTTGAAAAGGGACCCCAGGAGTGAACTGGGGCACAAAAACCCCACTCGGCGCCGGATCCGGTGTCGGGCGACGCCGGTCCGGCTCCGGGTCCAAGTCGGGATGGAGGCCGGGGTCGTCGCCGGCCGGAGGGCCGACCGGCGTCGAACGCGGTAGTGGTGCCGGAGGAAGCGGCGCCGGTGGAGGCGTGATCAGGTCAACCGGTCCGGATCCAGGCCTGGATCCAAGGGGGGCCTGCGGCGCCGGGGCCGTCGGCGGAGAAGGCCTAGGCCCCCCCATCAGAGTCCGCGGGGCCCGAAGGCGCGCCGGCGGGTTCGGACCGCCCAAAGATGGAATGCATCGCCTCGTAGAACGCACGAAGCTGGGCGGGAGTCGCTCCGGGTCCCGGAAAGGGAGGGAAACGCGGAGTCGACTCTTTGGGCTCCGCGCACGGAGCCGCGGGAGGGGCACCACCCGCATCCCTCGTCGGGTCGGCCGACCGACGAGGAGAAGTCGAAGAGCGACGATGCTTCTTCGACTTCTTCTTATGCTTCGACTTACCCGACCCCGAGTGCGAAGACTTCGAAGACTTGGACAAATGGTGGTGGCTCCGCGACCGGTCCCTCGACCTCCCTCGCGACCTCGAACGGCGCGGAGCCGACTGCCGGTGCTCAAGCAGCTTTCGGGACTGCTCCCGCAAAAGCCTTCGGCGCCATCGACCGGCAGTCGGAGCACGACTTGGGGTCGTGGTCGCGCTCCAGGCAAAAGAGACATACGCGGTGCGGATCGGTCACCGACATTATCCGATGACAGGAACCGCAGGGCTTGAAGCCGGGCATCCCTCGTGCACCAGGAGTCGAAGACTCGAAAAATAAGTCGACAAGAGTCTAGAAAAAAGTCAGTCAAAAAGTGACTGGAGGTACCGCTCTTCTCGGATCTGCGCTGGCTGGTGCGGAAAAAGAAAGAACTGACGTCAGCGCGCGAGGGCGGCGTCTAAGTAGCTACCGCGACGTCATCCCGTCGACCACGATGCCAAAGACGGACGCGGAGCCGACCGACGCCACCTTCCGACACGCAGAGGTACTGCTGACGAAAAAACTTTCCGGATCCAGTCTGACGCCTGGGGGTAATTCTAAGGTAAGGAATCTATAACTTACGTGTTCCTTTCAGATTATTTAATTGCAGATTTCTCACCGACCCACTCTCCTCCCAATTCTGTGGAATGGACTCATAGTCCATTATTAAGATCCGAAATCTCAAACATGAGCACACTGCACTTCTGATTTCAATGGCTCCATGTCCGACAGAGATCAGAAAACAACTGACGTCAGCAAGCGGAGATGGCCGTGTTATAGTGGCCCGAACATCACTTTCAGAACAAATGGACTTGACAGGGATTAGCACAATGCCACCTGCCAACGTGCGAGGGAATTGCTATTAAAGTTTCTGGATCCCGTCTGGTGCCTAGGGGAAATTCATGAGGTAAGAAATCTGCAGTTAGATAGTGTCTCTACCACAAAAGGCATTACTGACACCAATCTTTATGAGCCAATATATGAATAAATGTAGATTTTCCTCTTCTGCAGGAAAGCTGCCGCTACTGTCGTGCATTTGGAAAATGATCTTAGTGCAAATTTTAGACTAGAGAGAAGAACTTTGTACTGGTAATGTGCTTTTCCTCACTGAATCTCAAGAATTTTCAGTTTTTCCATTATTGCGGCATGAAAATAAGCTTCTTAAAAATCTATCAAACACATTCCACTGTGGGTAAATTTGATGCACAGCAGACATTCCGAATGTTTGTTTCTTTATGAATTTGTTGATTTGTCATAAGCCTTCAATGGGACAATAGTCCTTTTTCAGGCCTTTAATGGGTACCAAAAAATATCTTGAATAGATACATTTTACTCTTTTTGCAGGAGGAACATATTCTATTGCTTGTTTTAGTAGGAGGGATGAAAGGATAAGTTACTTACCTGTAATCCTAGTTCTCTTCCAGGGGTATACTCATCAAAGTCATAAGCACTGAATAGTCCCGCCCACGTGCGGGGACCCCGGAGCAATAGCCAATAATATGCATATATCTACATATATATACACATAAATACCCATATATATATAGATAATATGCATTATATACATATGCAGCCTGAAAACATGTTACTAGGCTCAAAAAACTGCCGCCATTACATTGTAAATCTTTTACCTTGAAAACATAAAGACATATAAGTCATAATATACTTATGATACATATAAAGAAAACTGCTTTGAGTTTGCTTTGAAAAACACAACCTTTATTTTCAAAGGTAAAAAGGTAAGATCATAGAGGCAGATTAGCCTAGAAAGGCTGCATAGAAAACAATTGAAAAATTGGCGCCGTGCCTTTAAGACCCCAGGAACCCCCAGGCTCACATCATGCACCACAGGTGACAGTTAGGTCAGTTCTTTTGGACGGCGTATAACAGTATAATCACAGTATGGGTAACAGGTACATATATATGAGCATGGTATTCGTCCGGGGAGGAGGGAGGGTTGCTTATGACTTTGATGAGTATACCCCTGGAAGAGAACAAGGATTACAGGTAAGTAACTTATCCTTCTCTTCCAGGGGATACTCATCAATAGTCATAAGCACTGAATAGAGTAGCAAGCCCATCCCCTTACCCTGCGGACGAATACCAGCATATCAAAACCATTTTACCAAAACATATATTACCCAAACAAATTTCTCAAGGACGCTTGACCAAACTGAGCATCCGCTTGAGTGTCAGAATCAAGGCAGTAATGGCGTGCGAAAGTATGGACCGAACGCCATGTGGCTGCTTTACAAATTTCTTGAATAGGTACATTCCTAATCATCGCTATTGTAGCAGCTTTTCGTCTTGTAGAATGCGCTCTCGGCTTGCCCGGGAGCTGCTTATGTGCCAGTTGATAAGATAACGTGATACATGACACTATCCATCTAGAAATGGACCTTTTAGAGGCAGGGAAACCAGTGTTCAACAGACCATAATTCACAAACAGTTGGTCAGACTTTCGTACACTTTTTGTTTTATCAAGATAGAACTTTAACACTCTTTTTAGGTCTAGAGAGTGTAGAGCTCTCTCAGCTGGAGTGACAGGGTTTGCAAAGAAAGTAGGAAGAGTAACTGACTGGTTGATGTGAAAATCCGAGATCACCTTAGGAAGGAACCTCGGGTGAGTACGTAACACCACTCTATTCGCGTGAAAAACGAGATAAGGCTCTGTAGAGCATAGGGCTTGTATCTCGCTTACCCTGCGGGCAGAAGTGATTGCCACAAGAAAAGCAGTCTTCCACGAAAGATGCTGAAGGGAAGCTTTGTGAATGGGTTCAAATGGGGGACCCATTAGTTTAGAGAGAACCACATTAAGTTCCCAGGGAGGAGATGGAGACCTAACGGGTGGATAGACCTTTTTTAGACCCTCCAGGAAATCCTTAACAGCTGGCATTTGAAAGAAAGAAATCTGATTGGGAGACTTTCTATATGCTGTTATCGCTGCCAGGTGAACCTTTATGGAGGAGTATTGCAAACCTGCTTTGGCCAAATACAATAAGTATGGTAACAGTACCTGTTCCTGACCTCGAATAGGATCAAGACCCTCCGCAGTACACCACATGTAAAAACGCTTCCACTTAAAAGCGTAAGACTTACTCGTAGAAGGTCTTCTAGCCTCTTTCAAGATCTGCATGCAGTCTTGAGAGAGACCTAAATGTCCATATTGGATGAACTCAGGAGCCATGCTGCTAACCTCAGGGACGGCAGGTTGGGATGGAACACCTTGCCGCCCGCCCTGGTCAGCAGATCCGGATGACATGGCAACCTCCTGTGTGGTACTTTGGACAGATGAAGAAGGTCCGGGTACCACCACTGGCGAGGCCACTCTGGAGCAACCAGGATCATCTCTGTCTTGTAATTGTACAGTTTCCTGATCACCATGGGAATGAGGGGAATAGGTGGAAAAGCGTAGAGTAATGTCTCTGACCAGTCTATCAACAGAGCATTCCCCTTGGATCCTGGTTGCGGGTACCTGGAGGCGAAGACGCAGCATTTTGCGTTTTCTGCGTCCGCGAAGAGATCGATGTCCGGTGTTCCCCAGTGGTGAAAGATGTCTTGCGCCACTTCTTGTTTTAGCACCCAGTCGTGTGCTTCTGCGAAATGCCTGCTTAGGCTGTCTGCTTGGATGTTGAGGACACCTGGTAAGTGAATTGCAGAGATTTTCATGTCTCGAGCCAGAAGCCACTTCCAAATCGCCTGTGCTTCCAGCGACAGGGGTCTGGACCTGGTGCCCCCTGCTTGTTCAGGTAGTACATCGTTGTTGTATTGTCCGTCTGAACAAGCAGAGCAGTCGATTTGATGGAAGGAGAAAACGCCTTGAGAGCTAGATGCACCGCTCTGAGTTCCAGCATGTTTATGTGGTATAGCTGCTCTTTCTCTGACCACATTCCTTGGGTCTGTAGTGGCCCCATATGAGCGCCCCATCCCTGAAGGGACGCATCTGTCACCAGAGTCTGCTTGGGCAGTTCCTGTTGAAAAGGGACTCCTACGATGAGATGAGCCCGTCGCATCCACCATCTGATGGAGAGCCGGACAGACAGAGGTAGAGTTAAAAAGTCCTCCCATCGATTGGAGATTTGGGACCACTGATCCTCTAGAGTCTGCTGTAGAGGTCTCATGTGAAGTCTGGCGTTTGGAACTAGAAAAATGCACGAGGCCATCGAACCCAGCAGAGATGAGATCTGCCTGGCCGTGGGCTGAGGTATCTTCAGGAGAGTTTGACACTTGTGGAGAATGGATGATAGTCTATCCTCCGAAGGATACGCTCTTGCGTTTACTGCGTCCAAAGTTGCGCCCAGGTAATGTATCCTCTGTGTTGGATTGAGGATGGATTTTTTAAATTTACGTGTAGACCGAGCTGATGTAGTTGTTGAATGCAGTAAGAGAGGTGCTGCTGTAGAAGAGTTGGAGACGCACTCTTGAGAAGCCAATCGTCTAGGTAAGGATAGACGAAAATCTGTTTCTTCCTCAAGAAAGCAGCTACTACTGCCATGCACTTTGAGAATGTGCGAGGAGCAGACTTCAGACCGAAGGGCAGGACAGTGAACTGGAAGTGGTCTGACTGGATGCGAAACCTTAGAAACTTTCGATGCTTTGGAGAGATTGGGATGTGGAAATAGGCATCTTGAAGATCTATGGAACACATCCAGTCCCCTTGATGTAGATGCGGGATTATTTGATGTAATGCCAGCATTCTGAACCTCTCTCTCAGAATGAACTTGTTGAGAAGCCTGAGATCTAGTATAGGCCTGAACTCCTTGTTTGGACCTTTCTTTGGGACCAAAAAATATCGGGAGTAGATTCCCTGTCGATGTTGATGCCATGGGACCTCCTCGATGGCCTCCTTTAGGAGTAGAGCGGACACCTCGTCTCTCAGAAGATTTATGCGATGGATGAAAGTCTTTTGAGGAGGAATAGAAGGTGGAGGGGACTTGAACCTGATGGAATACCCATTCCTTACAATATTTAGCACCCACTTGTCTAGTGTGATTTTGGTCCACTCTTCCAGGTAGAAACGGACACTTCCCCCACCGGAGTGGGTAACAGAGTTAGGGGAAGCAAGCACTCACTGCTTCTGTTGTTGCTTGGCAGCAGGTGTGGACTGTCTGGAGTTCCCTCCTCGTCCTCTACCAGGACGACGCTGGTAGGATTGTGATCTTCCTTGATTTTGCTGGGAGGACCACTGAGGGGTTTGAACCCTCTGCTGGTATTGGCGCCGATCGTAAGGGCGGTAGCGTCGCCTGAAGTCCTTCTTCTTCTCGAGCCCAACCGCCTTCACTGAATCCAGTTCGGTCTTCATCCTGAACATTTCGTCGTCAGCATGAGAGCCGAAGAGCGATGTGCCATTGAAGGGGAGATTGAGAATCCGATGTTGCGCCTCTGGCTTCAAACCCGTCAATCTCAGCCAGGCAGAGCGACGGGCACAAATCCCATGTGCATAACCATGGGCAGCGAGATCAGAGGCGTCAGCCGCTGCACTGATGACTTGGTTGGCCACCAAACCACCTTCATGCAGAATTTCAAGGAAATCCTGCTTGTCTTCTTTTGGGAGCTTCTCGGTGAAGCGTGAAAGAGAGTCCCACAAAGAGCGGTCATACCGACACAGTAAGGCCGAGGCACTTGCTACCTTCATGTACGAGGATGAGGTAGTGCACATTCTCTTTCCGACAGAATCCATGGCCTTACTGTCTCTATCTGGGGGTACCGCAGACGATGCTGCCCCCGTCTGATTCTTCTGTGCCGCTGAAACGATAACTGAGTCCGGTGGAGGGTCAGACCTCAGAAAGAAGGGGTCCCTCTCAGGAGCCTTATACTTTTTAGTGATCCGAGACGGGGCCGCCCCCACCGATGCTGGAGTAAGGAATTTTTGTAGAGCAGGCTCTAGCAGGCCAGGCACTAGGGGAAGCAATGGTCTAGAGGAAGATCTTTGGTGTAGTGTTTCAAAGATGACTGATGTCTTGGTGGTGGAAACAGGCATTTCAATCTGAAGCTTCGCAGCTCCTCGACAGAGAACCTCATTGAAGGTCAGGATATCATCAATGGGTGATATTCTACTCGGAGGAGAGGAAGAAAGAGAAGGAGAGTAATCAGCCTTGGAGTCTGAAGACCACGAAGAAGATCTATGGCTTCGTCTTCTAGGAGAACGGTGTCGAGATCTGGATGCCCGACTCCTAGGAGAACGTGACGAGCGCCTTCTAAAAGGTGGGGACCTTTGTGAAGTGGCCTGTCGCGCATGTCTTGCAGATGAGTGTACTGACTGAATCATAGGCGATCTGGATCTTGTAGAGGAACGTGGCAGTCCTGTAACTCTGCGGATCTTCCACTCCCTTATTTCCCCTAGCCATCTCGGGGAGATATTAGTTGGAGGGGTTGGTGACGGTCCTGGTGAGTGTTCAGGAGAGACTTGCACTATCTGAAGTCCTGGGGAGGAAGAAGCACTCCTTGACGTCACCACCTGGGCGTCCCGCGTCGACGTTGCCCTAGGTCTCTTTGCAGGAGTAGATCCGGGATTGGATTGTGATCTCCTCGACGTCGACCTTCTCGACGTCGACCTAGATCGGGAGCTTCTTGATCTAGACCCAGAGGGTGTTTTCCGAGACCTCGACGTCGATATCCTCGACGGCGATCTCCTCGACGTCGACCTCCTTGGCGACGGATGAGTCAACGTCATGCGTCTCGACGGCGACAGCCTGTGTTTCACCGGCGTCGAAGCCCTCGGTGGTCGGCTCGACGTCGATGCAATTTGCCCTCTCGACGTCGGTGGTGATCTCGCCGTCGCCGTTGACCCTCTCGGCGGCGGGCTTCGGCGTTGATGTGCCGACGTCGAGCCCCGGCCTCTTGACGTCGTAGGCGAGCCAGACTTGGACCGCCTACGCGTTGGTGTCGACTTCGTCTTATGGGTCTTCTCACCTGAAAACAGATGTTTCGACGGCGAAGGACGTCTCGACGTCAATTTCGACGCCGACTCGGAGCACAAAGGCATTTTGGATGTCGATCTGTCCCTCGACGGCGTATGAGACTGATGTTTCCTTTTCTCACCTTTCTCTTTGCGCTCCAATCTTGGTTGAGAGGAGGGCTTCCTTGGAGGATGTTCTTCTCGCCCACTTGCTTCTTTTCTTCTCTCCTGCATGGAGTGCAGCTTAATCTTCTCCCTTTCCCTAAGGGTTCTTCTTGAAAACTTGCTGCAGTGGTAACACTGGTCTGGCTTGTGAGATGAAGGTAAACAAGCAATACAGACCGAGTGAGGGTCTGACTTAGCCATCTTTTTTCACACACGGGCACTTATTAAATAAGGCCGGCATTATGACAGGAAAAAATAGCCAAAAGTCAGAAAAAATAGTAGTATTAGATAGACAAGTACTAAAGACGTCGAGTGAAACTAAAAAGTTCACTTGAAAACCAGAAAAAAGTGATAAAAAATCACTAACTGGCGAGCTCAATGCTCCAGGATCCTCATAGAAGGAGCCGGAAAAAGAACTGACCTAACTGTCACCTGTGGTGCATGATGGGAGCCTGTGGGTTCCTGGGGTCTTAAAGGCACGGCGCCAATTTTTCAATTGTTTTCTATGCAGCCTTTCTAGGCTAATCTGCCTCTATGATCTTACCTTTTTACCTTTGAAAATAAAGGTTGTGTTTTTCAAAGCAAACTCAAAGCAGTTTTCTTTATATGTATCATAAGTATATTATAACTTATATGTCTTTATGTTTTCAAGGTAAAAGATTTACAATGTAATGGCAGCAGTTTTTTGAGCCTAGTAACATGTTTTCAGGCTGCATATGTATATAATGCATATTATCTATATATATATGGGTATTTATGTGTATATATATGTAGATATATGCATATTATTGGCTATTGCTCCGGGGTCCCCGCACGTGGGCGGGACTATTCAGTGCTTATGACTATTGATGAGTATCCCCTGGAAGAGAACTTCCTTTCTCAATGTGTGCAACTGATATTTTTTGGTGCACTCCTTGGTAGATTTTGTTTTTGGGGTGGGGGTAGGGAGATTTGATATGGATGGCATATCTGTGGTCAATGATTTGTAGCACTGGTTTGTCCAATGTTATTTGGATCCCATCTGTTAAATGTTCTGATACACTCTGTCCTACTAGAGTGGCTAACAGAGGAAAGGAAGTGAGGTCCTTATTATTTCAACTGGGTTCTTGACTTGCCAGATGATGAGTAGAGGTGTTGTCACTGGCCTCCTCCTCTAGAGGGAAGTCTTTGAGAAGGTGTTTGAAGTTGATGCTGCTGTCCTTGATTGTTTTGCCTGTAGGCCCACTGGGGAAGTTGAACCCTATGTTGTTCCTGGTACCTATTGTCATGACTTCAGTATTGGGATCTGTAACACTGGTTTCATTCCTCCTGGCTCACTGCCTTTAGGTTCTCGTCTTCCTTCTTCATCTTTTCCATTTCCTCATTGGTATGGGGACAAAACAGAACAGAGCTAGAATAGGAAAGATTTAAAGTCTGCAGCTCTGCATTGGACTTGAGAGATATGTTAGTCTTAACCAGGATGCTTGTCACAAAGAGATACTGTGGGAATACTAAGTGGCACCTAAATCAGCAGTGGCAACAGATGCGCCCATCGCATGATTCCATGATTCAAAACTAGCTGCCCTTTTGTAGGAGTTCTAAAAAGTCTTGCCTGCATTCTCTTGGTAAGATATGGCCTTATGGCTAGAGCAGTCAACCTCGAAGCTGGGGAACCGGGCTCGAGTCTCGGCAGGGATGCTCAATATCCTGTGGTTCTGAGCAAATCACTTAATCTCCTAGTGCCTAACAAAAAACAACAACAAAAAAATGAATGTCTGTCTGTAACTGGAGCTCATGCAAAGCGCTCTGATATCTTCGGATCGAGTTCGCGCTATATAAAACTCCTATATATATACCGAACAAGACCGAGTTGTTTCGGTCGAAACGCATCATGCTGGGGCACTGGCCAGGACTGACTGGTTGCTGTTGTCATTTTTAAATAAAGCACAGCATTTTTTTCAAATCATCCCTTGTGTGGTCCGTACCTGTGTTTGTACGCCGTGGAGGTCTGGTGACAACCGGGATTTGCTTTTTCATATATATATATATATATATATATCCAAATTCTCCGCTCGCTTTAACTTTAAATCCTTTGTTGGAAGTGTTTCATTTCCAGAGTCGCACGCTCGCATGAATGATTCTACGCTTATGACTATCAGTGGCGATCCTACAATGCAGAACAATGTACTATTTTCATTGTCACGAAATACAATCAGTACATTAAAAATCGCCACATTTTTTTTATTTTTTTTTTATTTATTGGTGGTCAGTCATAGCATACAGATATTCATTAGAGATATACAATTGCTGTGCAATAGTTACGATCTTGGTTACATTAAGTTGTTGAGATTCCCTCTTTCATGTCCCCATAAGTCCCGTACTCACACATTTCAATAAATGTATTGGCGTATAACATCTGGCCGGTGCAGCCACCTCCCATAACCCCCGTCTTTCCAGCACATACCCACGCATAATACATTTATATGAACATTCAGCACAATTTAGATGCGATTGACTTATCTAATTTTGCATTTTAGTCGTCTGTTTGTAGTGACTGGAGGTATTGCACCAGTGGGTCCCAGAAGTTTTTTGGTTTGGAGGTTAGCGGTATGTCTTCGGCGTATGTGTCTAATTTCTCCCTACAGTAGGTCATATCTGTGAGCCAGTCTCTACTCCGTGGTGGACATTTGCTACCCCAGCGTACTGCTATGCGCCGCTTGGCCAGTAATAGCGCCACCGCCAGGAATTTACGTTGTCTGGCCTGCTTGATTTTATATATACCCAGTAAGCTGACATGGGGTGTGTTAGGTATCTGTTCGGATAGCATGGTAGTGAGGCTATTTGTTACTTCTTGCCAATAGTGTTGGAGTCGTGGGCACGCCCATGCCATGTGCAGGAAGTCTGCACCGTGAGCGCCGCATCTATGACATCGATCAATGGTTCTAAGACCATAACCATATAATTGTATCAGTGTATAGTATATCTGGTGTATAAATTTAAAATGGATGATGCGCAGATTACAATTGGACGGGAGTAATTGCATTTGTGTACAGCTGTATTCGCCATCCTCGTTGGCAATAGTACTACGAAGTGTGAGTTCCCATCTATCCAGAGCTTTGTCCCGTTCTCTAAATTGTTCACGTTGAGCTGCATTGTAAAGAGCTGTTACTAGCCGTTGATGTGTTGGTGCTGTCAAGAGTATCTGAAGTGCATTATGTGTCTGCGGCTCGTCCGGAAATGTGGGATACACTGCCAACCTTAAGTATGCAAATATCTTTAAAGGGGTGTGATGTGCACTCAAGGAGGGATCTGTTTGTGATATAAATTGGCCGTGTGGGAATATACTACCCATGGTATGAAATCCCATTTCCTCTAATAGTGTCATCATTTTCTTTTCCTGAGACACGGTTATCCGTGGGTGGTTATTCAAGGGGAGTGCCGGTGCATACATGGGTAACTTATGTGCTCTCTTTGCTAGCATATGCCACGCCATTGACGTGCAGCAAACTGGATTTATTTCAGCTCTGTGGTCCGTCTGGGTTCCGATATACAAGTGATCAGGGGGGTCGGGCTTACACTGTCATATTCCACTGCTATATGCGGGATATGGGCATGAGGGTGTAACCAATAGTGCGCATGCTGTGCTTGTGCACAATAATAATGAAGTTGTAGGTCTGGGGTTCCAAATCCGCCCTGTGCATATGGTCTGGTCAGTGCTGCCCATCCCACCCGGGCTTGCTTACCCGCCCATGTCAAGCGTAGCATAGCAGCACGTAGTGTGCTAAAAAGGTGTTGGGTAGGTCTCACCGGTACATTCGTAAATAGGTAAAGAAATCTAGGGAGTATTATAATTTTCTGTATTGCTATCCTATCAGCCAACGACAGAGGTAACCTGATCCACATATCTATTTGTTCATTTACTTTGGTTAATGCTCTACCATAATTTTCGCGGAGTGCCACCTCCGGATCTCTGTGAAGCCATACACCTAGGTATTTCACTGGTTCCGTCTGCCATTGGAGGGGATAATCTATCTGAGGTTGCGTCGTAGCAGGGGTGAGTGGGATCAATACAGATTTCGTCCAATTGATACTGAGACCTGCGTAATGTTCGAATCTGATGTATTCTCTGATAAGTTTATTCAAGTTATCTGCTGGATGGCGCACATAGAGGACCATATCGTCTGCATATAAAGATATAATGACTGGTCGGAGATGGAATTGTAGTGCAGTGTCCGCTTGTCTCTGTCTAATCATACAGGCTAGAGGTTCTAGTGCTAATGTAAATAGGAGTGGAGAGAGCGGGCAACCCTGCCTCGTCCCCTTGCAGATGTTAATCGGATCTGAGGTGTTTCCGTTTACTCTGGTCCGGGTGCAAGGTTCCGTGTATAACAGCGTTATCCAGCGTAGGAACGGTTCGGGGAACCCCATTCTACGCAGTACGGCAAACAAAAACTGCCATTCCACCAAGTCAAATGCCTTCACCGCGTCCAATAAGGCCGCAGCTGCCGGCAGATCCGGGTGTAGCTGATGGAACATAGTAAAAATTGGCCGTATGTTTTGTGTAGTTGACCTAGTGGGTATGAAACCTGATTGGTCCGGTAGAACCAACTTGCGCATTAACGGCTGTAACCTCAGTGCTATAATCTTAGCATCGATATTAATCAATGACAGGGGGCGATAAGACTCACAGTTTGTGGGATCTTTATCTGGTTTAAGCAGCGTTACCAGTAGTGCTTCCCTTAACGAAGATGGTAGTATCCCGTCCTCCTGGCTTCGTCATACATAGCTGCTAGATGAGGGATTAAAAGATCTTTATATTCTATGTAAAATTCCTCAGGCAGTCCGTCAATTCCAGGGGCCTTGTTATTTGGGAGAGAATTGATGGCTTTTCGTAGCTCATCCTCTGTAATTGGATGACAGAAAAACTCACAGTGGTCATCGGACAGCCATGCTAGTGCAATGTTATCTAGATACTGATTTCTCTCTGAGGGGAGTAAGCGCTTGTCTGTGGAGTATAATTTTGTGTAATAATCTGAAAAGCAACCGAGGATAGATTGGGTATCGAAGTGGGGGACGCCTTGTGCATCATTAATTTGCGTGATATAAGACATGGTGCGTGTCTGACGTATTCTGCTAGATTAGATAGTGCACGACCTGGACGTCCCCCTTCGCCATCGTTGCGGGCTGTGTACTTGCGTGATAAGTATCTCACCTTGCTTTCCGCAAAGTCCTGATATGTCTCTAATTTAGACTTCATTTCTGCCAATATCCCAGGGCTCATTGTACGCATGTATTCTGTTTCCAGTTGTATGTCTTTCTCTGCCTTGAATAATTGTTGTTGAATATCTTTCAAGATACCTGCATGTTTGCCTATGCAGAAGCCCCGGATTGTTACTTTGAAGGCTTCCCACAGTGTTTTAGCGCTGTCCACCGATCCTACATTGCACTCAAAATAGTCAGTTATGGCCTGCCTCAATTCCGTCCGAAACACCTGGTCCAGTAGTGCGCTGTGCTGAAGACGCCAGGTGAACTGTCTAGGGGTATGTGTGGGTAGTGGGAGCTCTAAACGGACTGGAGCGTGGTCCGAGAGAGTTTTCGGCAAGTGTTCTATCGATGTTGTCCATGCACTAATGTCATTCGTAGCTATCCAAAAGTCTATTCTAGACCATGTGTTATGCGTTGTGGATATGCATGTGCCTTCTCTATGACCTTGGTGCCTCATGCGCCAGATATCCAACATCTCAAACTCCTCAATGCCATCTTTAAGCACCTTAGCTGCTTGTTTCCCGAAGGTGTCGTTGCAGGTGGATCTATCCATTAAGGGGTCTATGCAAGTATTGAAGTCCCCTCCCCAGAGGATCGCCATTGGTGGTAAGGTGCGTAGTTTAGCCCATATCTGCGCGAAAAAAGACGGGTCATCTATGTTCGGCCCATACTTATTTACTAAAGTCAAGGCCGTCCCCCCAAAATTGCCTTGGATTATTATATACCTTCACTGATTGTCAGTGGTCGAGTTAAGTAGGGTAAACGGTGTACCCCGCTTAACGAGAAGCAGGACTCCCCGAGCATAGGTGGAATAGGAAGAGGCTATACGGTATGCTGCCCATCTCCTGCCAACACGACACTCCGTTAAACCCGTAAGGTGAGTTTCTTGGAGACATGCTACATCTATTTTATGCCTGTCTAGATAAGCAAAAACTTTGCGGGTTTTTCAGACCTCTGACGTTCTATGTCAGGAGTGTTAGGGTTCTGGTGGCTTGGGTCTCAGCTCTCATCTTGTATTAGAGTACATATCTGAATTTGTAAGCATTGTAATATCTCAGTGCATAGTTCACATTGCGACTTCGTTGCTACAGAACTGACCTTTTTCTTTGAATTCCCTTTTCCCCTCCCCCCTTCACCATCCCAATCATGGTGAAGACATTCCCAAGATAAACTGCTCCCACCGCCCTCCCTCCCCAACTTGTTACCCATATGAAAAAAAAATTGGTGTGGTGCACACATGTGGGCGGGAGTTGCCAGCCGTGAACCCTGGTGGGATACCACGCAGGGGGTCGCTACATTAAAGCAGCTGTGCACATCCGGACCTGCTAAAGGAACACATTATTCTTGTATACCCTTTACCACATTCCATTGCATAATCACTTTTTAAGCACATTTAGTCTGTAATACTTTCGTTTGGCTTTTCAGTCACAGTTAGTCCCATATATTATCAATACAGTGTCACTTATCTGCGCCCTGGACTCGCTTCTATATGGATGTAGGCTATCACAGTCCTGTAATTCCGCATCCGTTTCGAGAAACCGAGTCTCATTCATCAACATCTGACGTTCGTTCTTGATCTTCCAGTCCGCCTCTGGGTGATTTCCTCCTTGGGGTCTGGGAGCCTTTCTTTTTCAAGTACTGGAGCACCTCCTTCGGATCATTGCAAATCGTCATTTTGCCCGCAACAGTGATTTTCAGTCGAGCCGGGTATATCATCGCATATGGAATATTTTGATCTCCGAGTTTCTTTTTAACCTCTAAAAGTTTCTTTCGAGCCTCTTGAACCTGTGGCGTGAAGTCAGGGTATATGGAGATGTCCATTCCATCATGGTTCAATTGTCCCAACTCGCGGGCCTTACGGAGCGCCGCGTCTCGATCCCTATAATTTAGCACTCTCGCTATGATCGGCCTCGGTCTGGCCCCGGGTGGGGGGCCAGGGATCTGTGTGCCCGTTCTATGATAAACACTTCAGAGAATGTGTCTCTGCCCAGCAGGGTGGTCAGTAGGGTTTCGATGTAGCGCTCCATATTGCCCGTGGGGGTTGACTCTGCTACGCCCATGAGGCGCAGGTTATTTCGGCGGGAGCGCGCTTCCAGATCTTTGGATTTCATGGCCAGTGTCTTCAGGATTTTGTCCATTTTCCCTTGTTGAGCCACCAGTTGTTGCTGCGTATCTTTCGCATCCGATATCCTTCTTTCGCCCATGTCTATTTTCTCTGCATGCTTGTCTAGCCGGTCAGACATACGGTCCACTCTATATGTCAGCGCATCGATCTTACCATCAATGTTAGAAAGGGAGGCCTGTATGGTAGTGAACATAGCACGAAGTACTCCTCCAATTTCAGTGCTCACGGCTGTTGTGGCAGGTGCCACCGTCTGCTGGTCTTCCGCATGTGTGTGAGGCATCTTTTCTGGCTGTTCAAAATGAATCTTTGGTTGTGTTTTGTCCGGTTTGCCCATGACGCAGGCCAGCAGGACTGTTCAGTGGATCGTATCCGCCTTGCAAGGAGATATCTCGCCGCACTATGTTCGTGGAGAGGGACCCCCGCAGCACTCGTGGCAGGGGGGGGCGGCCAAAGGATCAGCTCTCCGACCCGTCTCCCCGCGGATGCCCAAAGCCTCAGCAGCGACGTGAGTTAGTGCAGTTTACACCCAATGTAGCCGTGTGGGAGATGTGGCTCACGCGGCTCTTGGAGTGAGAGGGCCAGGGCTATGCTTTAAGAAGCGCAGAGAGTCTAGCTGTCCCACCTCAGATCATGCAACCCTCGTGCAATGAAGTCGCAGTAGTAGAGCCACAGCCCGGCCCATACAATGTACGCAGATCTCGTGAGCGGTATCCCAGGCTGCACAGTATTAACTAGCGTTGGCGGGCGCTGTGTTCTGCGGGAGATTCAAGTACCTCATCACACGTGGGCCATCATGAAAGCTGCGTTTCCGTGGCAGGGATTTACGAGTCAATTGCTGCCGGTGTCAACCGCACCTCAGTGTTTCTGCCACTTCCCCTGTATAGGTCCCGGTACGGTCAGCCGACCTGCTGCGGTCCGTGGGCCGCCTAACGTTCCCGCACGTGGTTTGGCCTGCTCGTGTAGTGGATAGTACTGCGCTTCAGCGGCTGTTTTCACGCCGGCGCGCCCTCCGTTTTGTCTTGGGGGGAGGGAGGTCTCTTGTACACTGTCGACGCTTCTCGGAGGTCTCTTGTACACTGTCGACGCTTCACTGTGTTTTCAGGGGTAATCTTGACCCACCTCAGCTGTGTCTCCCGGCGGCTCCAATGCTCCCTTAGCTCGGGCAGTGGTGGGGAGTCATATCGCCCCCTGCGCCTAGGTCCTTGTAAATAATTAACCACAGTTCGCTGCCCACAACGTCGGGCCGCCACTAGCCAGGTTTGTGAGTTTCCTGCAGTCCGCTGCGGCCCAGCCTCCTGGTCCTCTACTATAATTGCGGGTCGCGCAATAGGCCACTCTCACCTCCCCCACATCGATGTCTCCAGGGCCGGTCTGCTCCCGTCGTCAGGTGTCCACAGGACCCATATCGAGCCAGTCCAGCTCCGCCCGAGTCTACCGCATTGGCGGCTACAGCTGCTCACGGCAGCGATCCCGTCCTGCGCAGCCAGACAGTCACTCCGCGGCCTCGTTTACACGGCCAGCTCTACAGTACGCAGCTCGGCCGGCTGGCTCCCGTTCACGCGCACTTCTCAGGCAGCATCTCGATCGCGTGGTCGCAGGCCGTTTATTTCGATGTGGATTCGTTTTTGGTGACTTAACCAAGCTTTCCAGGGTGCCTTAGGCTTCCGGTGTTGTTTTCGGCATTTTCATACCAATTTTGCAGATCAGTGATGTAGGATAAATGTAGGATTGTTCCAGCGACCGAAGGAGCTCGCTCAGAAGGCGGCCATCTTCCGGCGTGGCTAGCTCCGCCCCCAAAAATCACCACATTTATATTAAAAATGCATTCTACTTTCAAACTCAAGCAAGATTGAACATTATGTAAAAACAAAATGTAAACAAACTTACATTTGGATTACATTTTTCAATCATTTGTCATCTCCAACAACAGTTTTTGATTCAACTTGCTGCACCGCTTTTGTTATATGATTTACATTGGCATATGCCAGACATTTTTTCTAATTCTGCAGTAGCCTGAAGCTGTAGTAACTTGCATGTTTATAAATTATATTACCTAGATGGCAAACATTTTTAAATGTCAGGTGACTTGATAATTTTGACTAACTGACCTTTCCATCAGGATAGCTGATTTCTCCCTGGATCTCTTCAACGCTACCCTTATAGCCAGAAGTGAGAGTCGCTGCTCGACTAGCTCCAGCGCAGGGACCGTTCTGAAATTATAAACTGTCTTATTTATTGCTTGAAGCCTTTTTCAATAAAAGAACCTTCATATTTTGTACAAAAGCTATATTAATATGTATGTCCAGCAATAACAAGAGATTCTATAAGTTTATCAACACAACTATTTATAGGTAAGCAACCTTTGTTTTGTAACTTTCACAAACAAGAATGAACTGGAGCAAGCCACTATCATCGTAGCAGTTCAATTACACGCAAATGGTGTTGATGTAAAAGATTGTTCAGCACATCTTGGTTTTTTTGAATGACGTTAGGTCAAAGAAACTGTTCAGAATCTGTTGCCACAATATTGGAGGTATGTGCATTTTCAATACGCTTGAACAGAAACAAAATAAGAGGTATTTTTTATGGTTCAAATCTCTTTGTTTTCAGAACAGAAAAATAGCAATACAGGGGCCATTGGCCCACCAGCAGTTATATCAATATGAATAGGCTTAACAAACTCCCTCCTCCCCCCAGGGAACCTTGATGCATGGAAGAATAGATGAGTGCGGTCTCGTGGATGTAAATGAGACAAGTCAGCTGGAACCTCCTTGTGGAGGGCTACGAAGAGCCTCGGTTAGTCGAAAAAGATGTAAGTCCCTGGGGCAGGCAAGTTCTCGGAACTCTGAAGATAATAGAATGAGGAATGGGCACCATAAGGTAGGGAAGGAGGCGCCCTGGGTTGAAAGAGAGAGGGTCAGGTGTTCCATCCCTAAGATGTACCAAAGTCGATGTAACCATCCCTGGTAGGTTGGAAGCTGTCCCGTGCACCAGTGTGACAGGATGTTCTGCAGGGCCAGCCCCAAAGCAGACCAATTTCTCACCCTCTGCGGGACTTGAGTGGGAAGGTGAGTCCCAAAATGATATAGCAGAGAAGAAGGGTGAAAAAGGGTTCCCCAGCGCATACTTGAGAAAGACCACAAATTATTTAAACACAAATCAAGTAAATACGGTGCTCACAAGGGAAGAATGTTCGCCCAATGTTCACAAGTTACAGCCCCTCTCGAGGTTCTATGTAAACATATATACACCCATATGGCACACGCAAATTCGTATCTGCAACAGTATTTAGTAATAATATAGTCTGACAGATGTTGTTTCTTCAGCCTTGTTCTTTACAAGCACTTTATTGTATTCTAAAAAAAAATTCACAATAGCCAATGGTTCTTCACAATAGCCAACACGTGTTTCGTCGTATTCACAACTTCATCAGGGCTCCGTATCTAAATTCTTGAAATAAGCACAATGTTGCTCTTAATACAAGTCACATACTGTGTAAAAAAGGACCCGGGAAGCCACAATTGTGCCAGCAGTCAGGCTTGCAAGCAGGGTTGTCTCTATGTAAACGGTTGGTTGTAAGATACCAATATGTGGCGATCTTGGTAGCTGTTTCAATACTGGCCATATTACGAGCTGTATGCCTAGCACAGTAGTAAATGCCCCTCCACTCCCTCTGTGTCAACAAACGGCCCAGTTACGCCTCCCCTCATTTCTGGCTTGTGGGTTTGAGCTGAGTAATAGCTGATCGGAGGAGGCTGTAAAGTTCAATAATGAGACGTGTACTGGATGTTTTGGTAAGCAACCATTTTTCAAGAGAGGTAAGAAAGTGCTGCACCTTAGGGCGAACTGAGGGGTGCATCAACCAATGTCGGATTTGAAGATAGTGTAACCGCTCCGTTTCAGGCAGGGCAAAGTCAGAACAATGGGATTCGAAGGGCAGGGGCCATTATTTGTCAAATAAATGGCCGATGGATCGGCAGCCAGTCTGACCCCAGTGTCAGAAAGCCTGGGGATCTAGTCCTGGAGTAAAATCTGAGTTGCCAACGATGGGTGTCAGGGGAGAGGGAAACGAAATAAGGCCGTTTCTCTCAGCCACTCTGTCCCAAACATCTAAGGGAGTTCTGGTGATAGGAGAAAGATAGATGCTCCTGGGACGTGCAGTTTTTTGGAGCAAGGGAATTTTCCAAAGGTGTTGTGCTGCCACCGCTCTGTTCATAAAAAGCCACCGCTTTTCAGATTCTTCGCGGGACCATTCTAGAAGAAACCTGAGCTGGGCCGCCTGATAGTAACGGGAGAGATTCGGAATACCCAGGCCTCCATTGTCTGGATTTCTATAACTAACTCCATTCGCATGTAGGGTCGCCCATCAGCCCACACAAAGCGGTTAAACTCGCACTAGAGCGTACGTATCGTTCCAGAAGGAGGCTCCACAGGGAGCGCCTGGAAAAGGAACAAAATCTTAGGTAGGTTCGACATCTTCAGAGACACCACATGACCAAGCCAAGAGAGGCGAAAGGGTCTCCATCTATTTAAACGCTGGCCCAGGTTCTGTTTGCCCTTGATCTGGGTGACGGGATGGTGGTCTTGGACTTGCAGGACACTTATTTTCATATACCCATCCTGCAGTACCCCAGACCTATGATTCAAAGTAGGTGCATTTTCAGTCCGCTGTGCTCCCCTTCGGCTTCACCAGTGCTCCTCCGGTGTCCACAAAAGTTTTGGTGGCCTGGCTGCCCATCTTCAGAGTTTGGAGATACTAGTTTTACCCTACATCAACAACTGTCTCTTGAAGGCAGGCTCACCAGTCAGTTGTAGACCACCTCCAGACACCTGCAAACCTCTTGACATCGTTGAGGATTCATGCTCAACAATCTGAAGTTACATCAGACTACTCCAAAGAAGCTTCCTTTTATAGGATTGCCTTGGACATGGTACAGTTCAAGGCCTTCCCTCCATTGCAACGAGCTCTGGATGTTCGGGCTATGAACCTGGTATTTTAGCCTCAGTCCTGGATCTTGGTGAAAGCAGCTATGAGGCTTCTTTGCCTTTAACCTACTACAACCTACTTATCGACTATGCCAGGTGGCATACACGGGCTCTGCGGTGGAATCTGAAGTTCGATGGGCCTAGCACCAAGGCAGTCTATCAAATGTCATCGAGGTGACTGGTCATAATCTGCAGTGGTGGCTCCACTATCAAAACTGGACCAGCAGCAGACCCCTTTCCCACCCAGAGCTGATGGTGGTGATGGCTGCATCAATGCTGGGTTGGGGTGGTCATCTGGGAGAGGTAGAGATGAGAGGACTCTGGTCTTCTGCAGAAACTCCATATAAATCTGCTGGCGCTGTGTGACATTCATTTGGAATTCATGTCTTCCAGCAGTCCATCAAATGGAGGCTGGAACATGTTCTCAATGATCTCACCACCACGATGTGGTACTGCACCAAGCAGGTTGGAGTGGGGTCTTGGATCCTGTGCCAAAAAGCTCAGCGTTTCAGGGCTTATACCTGATCATGAACCATTTGGCGGGATCCTTGGCCCAGAGGGAACGATCTCAGCCAGCGGTGCCTGGAGGATCACTAATGGCAGCTACATTCCATGATGGCAGAGGGCATCTTCCAACTGTGCGGAGAACACTGATTAGATCTGTTTGCAGCAGTCAAGAATGCACAGTGTTAAAACCTTCGGGCATTGTAGATCCCGCAAAGACACTTGCTAGGAGATGCATTTCTGCTGGAATGGAACACAGGAATCCTGTACGCCTTCCCGCCTCTCCCTCTTCTTACCCAAGTTCTGAGGATGATCAGGAGTGAAGGAGCTCAAGTCATCATAGTAGCCGAAGATTGGGCCAGGAGAGTGTGCTACCCGGAACTTCTAGGCATGCGTGTCTGTCCCCTGATCAGGTTACCACTCAGGAAGGATATTCTCTCACAGCACCAGGGCAGGGTTCTGCAACTGAACAATCTACACCTTCATGTGTGAAGACTGAGCAGCGGCAGTTGACTGCGTTTGATCTGTCACCAGAGCTTGTGGATATCATTCCTGCAACCAGGTGTCCGTGTACGAAGTCCATTTACGCTGGGCACTGGATCAGCCTTGTGTTCGGTCAGAATGACATACCCTTTGTAAGTCAACACGTCTGGTGTTTTATGGTTTGGTTTGTCTTACGCCCACAAGGGCCTTGCATTGGGCATTATTAAAGGTTGTTTGTCAGCCATTTCAGGCTTTTTTGCTATTGTTAGAGCAATAATACTTGTTTAAGTCACCTGTGTACTGTGGAGTAGCTTCTTTTTACCATCTAAAAAGGTCCCAAATTAGAGCTCAGCACACTGGTACCAACATTTGTTTTGTGCTCACTGTCTGAGAGCACAAAAAGAGTCCTGCAAGAAACGGACATCAGCTCACATGAATGGCATATATACGCAGCTTTGCTCCGTCACTTCCGTGGGCAAAACAAAACCTACCCAGATCCACAAAGAGCCACCTAGCAGAGCGCAAGAGCACTGCTATGAACAGTTTCTGGATCCAGTCTGGCGCATGGGGAATATTCTAAAGGTGAGGAATCTGCTGTCAGATAGAGTATCCAGCAGAAAGAGTGTTACTGAATGCACGTAACTTGCTCTTTTGGTGGTGAACCACCAAGTAGCTCACCATAATCCAGCTCCTGATCAAATATTTTTGACTGCTCACTCCTCCCCGGTAACGCCTGTTGTTCACGCTTTCTTCTCCTCTAAACAGAACCCCAACTGTCTTGCCTCTACTCCTACAGACAGGGTGTTGAAAAGAAGAACAAGTTACTTACCTTCGGTAATGCCTTATCTGGTAGAGACTATCTAGCTGCAGATTCCTTACCTTAGAATTATCATCTGGTGTCAGACTAGATCCAGAAATTTTTCATGAGCAGTAACCCAGCACGCCGGTAGGTGGTGTTGCTCAGCTCCGCATGGCACTGTCAGCTGCACCGGAAGGGATGGGAGCAATGCCTATATAGGCACCACGCCAGCATGCAGACGTCAGTTTCTTTTCACGACTTTCCACGCCAGACGCGCGGAGCCACAAAGAACACTGACCACTGCTGTGGAAAATTAGGGCCCTGAGAGGGGAAAGCCCTGGCCCTAGGAATCTGTTTGCAGAGCAGGGAGGATGGAGGGTCGGTAAGGAATCTGCGGCTAAATAGAATCTCTACCAGATAAGGCGTTACCGAAAGTAAGTAACTTGTTCATCTGATACAGACTTCTAACCGCAGATTGCTGAACTTAAAATAGATACCCAAGCAATACTGCCCCAGTAGAGGCGAGTCTGCGAAACAATTTCACAACAAAAACTCCTGCAGGACCGAACAGGCAAAGTGCCTGTCCCGAAGGACCGGACTGTCCACACATTAGTGTTTTGTGAACGTGTGCAGAGAGGCCCACTTTGCCGCCTGGCAGTTGTCCGGTCCTTCTAGAGAGACTGGCCCGCAGAATAGCCCTGGAGGACAGGATACTGGCCACAGAAAGGGAAAGGGCAGACATGGGTTTAGGACCCATAAATGGTGGCAGCAATATAATACCTAGGGACTGAGAGGAAACCTTTGACCCTAAAATCCCCAAGGGGATTGTTCCAAAGTATAGAGAAGGTGATGACATTACAAAACGGTTCACAGCCTCTGAGAGAGCCTGTAGTGCTAGGAAAGTAAGCCAGAAGTACTGGGGCTCTCTCCATGGGAACTGTTCTCTGGTGAGTTCAGAGATATACTTGTGACACTAACAGAAACAGAAGCTGAGTCCTATGACCACATGAAGGGTACCCTGATTGAGGGCTTTGGACTCACCACTGAAGAATACAAGATCAGGTTCAGAGAGACTTGAAAATCCCAGAGTCAGTCCTGTGTAGATTTTGTAGAATTTTCAGTGAAAACACTAGGTGGCTGGTTGAAAGGTATCAAGGTGCATGACTATGATGGGTTGTATCATTTAATTATGAAGGAACATCTGTTATCAAGAAAGGTTGCACCAGTACGTGGTAGACCCAGATCCAATTTCTCCCCAAGAATTGGGACAGAAGGCGGACCACTGGGTCAAGTCTAGGGTGACCAAAGCTACCACTGGTGGGGGTGACCAAAAGAAAGGTGTTAATAAGCCTCCAAGGGGAAAGAGAATGAACAGCCTAAGGATAAAAGTAAAGAGTCTTCTAAAGGCCCCCAACAACCTGCTAAGGAGGGTGGGCCCCAAAACTCTTTGCAATCAAAAACTGGGTACCAAGATAAGAATTGGGATCCCAAAAAGGCATGGTGTCAGAACTGTCAGAAGAGTGGACACTGAACTGGAGACTATGCCTGTCCCAAAAAGAATCCCCCTAGTACTGCTCCAGTTAGAACTGGAATAGCAAGTCTCCAGGTGGGATCCCTAGTGTACCCTGAGCAAATCAGAATGCACATAGAAGCTACACTAGTCTCCGATGATGGGGTGAACCAAGCAACCTTAGCGGTTTGGCTTACTAATATGGAAAAATACAAACAGCAGAACTTGATTAATGGGATTAGGGTAGACGCCCTGCGAGATACAGGTGCCAGTTTCACCATAGTGACAGAAAGACTGGTTTCTTCAGGACAGTACCTGACTGGACAGACTTATACAGTCACCAACGCTGACAATGTCACTAAGGTCCATCCCATGGCGATGGTGACCTTAGAATGGGGAGGGGTTACTGGCTTGAAACAGGTAGAGGTCTTTTCTGCAATCCCAGTCCACTGTCTGCTAGGGGATGATTTTGAGTTCTCAACTTGGGCTGAGGTCAAGTTTAGGTCCCATGCAGCCATGCTGGGAATTCCTGAATGGGTGTGCGTAAAATCCTGAGCACAGAGCAAGGGCCCGGGTGAAAAAGAGGTGTTGAAGCCTGAAATGATGGACTAACCCTCCAAGAGAAAAAGTAAGAAGACTAGGAAACCAGCTTCTGAACAGCCACATGCTCAGGTCCCCTCTCCCCAGGGAGAAGACCAGTCAGCCCCAGAGGGAACTGAGCCCTAGGAACTCGGCCCTTACACAGCAGAGCTCCTACGTTCAGGGGGACCCTGTAGGGAAGAGCTGTGCCAAGGGCAGATAACCTGTCCTACTCTTGAAAGCCTGAGACAGAAAGCTGTTGCACAGGAACAGGGAGATGGCAGTGGTTCCCACAGGACCTTCTGGGAGGAAGGGCTCCTGCACACTGAGGCCAGAGACCCCAAACCTGGTGCCACCAGGCGAATGGTAGTGCCTCAACAGTTCATAGAGTTTCTCCTCACATTGGCACATGACATCCCAATAGTTGGGCATCTTGGCCACAGCAAAACTTGGAGCAGGCTTGTCAGCCACTTCGGCTATAAACAACAAGATTAGGGAGTGAAGAGGTAGCACCCTAAATGGGCTCTGGGGGTGGATACAACCTCCACTTAGAATCAGTATTTACCTCTGACCCTCCCTTTCACTACTTTCGCACCACACATAATATTACATTATTAGTGCTCCCGCATACTTGCAGGTCGCAGCACGCCCCGTCCCGCAGCGGGCGGGAAGACCCCTATGATGAAGCATTACACCAAGGGCCCTTTTGGTGTGTGAGGGGTATTTTAGCAAACACAGCGTGCGTCCAACCATTGGAGGATACACACTTTCCATGACACAGTGAGGAACATACTTGACTGTACCTTCTTTTAGAGGTGGATCCTTTTGGTTTGTTACTGATTGTCAGCCACTTCTACTGGCCAAACATGTCCCAGAAGATAAAGGAGTTTTGCAACTCCTGTGCCACCTGCCAGAACACTCTAGTCTGAGTAGCTGCGCGCTATATCAAATACACTATTTCATTTCATTTCAAGCCAGTGGAAAGGCAGGTGGCCACCCAAAGGCCTCCTTAATTTCACATCCAGTGGTTAGGGTACTCTTTGAAAGGATAGGGATTGACATGCCCGGTCCCCTTGACCCTCCAACTGCATCAGGTAATAGATTCATGCTGGTATTAGTGGATCATGCTACCAGGTATCCTGAGGCAATTCCCCTCAAGACTACCACTGCTCCTGCAGTGGCTAGGGCCCTCATTGATATCTTTACCAGGGTGGGTTTTCCTAAGGAGGTGGTGTCAGACAGAGGTACAAACTGCATGTCTGGCTAACTGAAACACATGTGGACTGAATGTGCAGTGACACCCACAAACTAACGGCCTGGTTTAGAGATTCAACAAGACCATTAAAGGCATGGCCATGGGACTCCCTGAAAAACTCAGAAGAACATGGGATGTTCTTTTGCCATACCTGCTTTATGCTTATAGAGAAGTGCCACAGAAGGGAGTAGATTTTTCCCCCTTTGAACTTCTGTTTGGCCACCCTGTGAGGGGACCTCTTTGTCTAGTTAAGGAAGGCTGGAAGAGACCTCTCAAAGAGCCTAAATAAGATGTTGTGGACTATGTACTAAGCCTACGTTCCAGGATGGCAGAGTACATGGGTAAGGCAAACAAAAGCCTTGAGGCCAGCTAAAAGCTTCAAAAACTCTGGTATGAGCTAAAGGCTGCCATGGTGGAGTTCCAACCAGGCCAGAAGCTATGGGTGTTGAAACCTGTGGCACCTAGGGTCCTCCAGGATAAATGGAGTGGTCCCTACCTTGAAAGGAAAGGTGAAGTCACCTATTTGGTTGACCTTAGCACTAGCAGGAGCCCCCAAAATGGTCATCCATGTTAACCGCCTTAAACTTTTCCACTACAGGGCTGAAGTGACTATGATAAAGGGCACTGATGAGGATCAGGAAGCAGAAAGTGAACCTCTCCCTGACCTCCTCTCCAGCAGCCCTAAAGATGGGTCAGTGGATGGAGTGGTCTAGTCGGACACCCTCTCTGCCCAACAGCAAGCTGACTGCAGACAAGTCCTGGAGCAGTGTGCTGGGCTCTTCTCCTTAACCCCTGGACAGGCACACGGGTGTACCCAAGATGTGGACACTAGAAGCAGCTTGCCTGTCAAAAACAAGATCCATCGACAGTCTGACCATGTTAAGGAGAGCATCAAAGCTTAAGTCAGCAAGATGTTGGAGTTAGGAGTTATTGAATCCTCTGACAGCCCCTGTGCTAGCCCAGTGGTCTTAGTCCCCAAACCTCACTCCAAGGGTGGGAAACCAGAAATTTGGTTTTGTGTGGACTTCAGAGGTCTCAAGGCTGTCGCTAAGAAAGATGCTCACCCCATACCCAGAGCTGATGAGTTGATAGACAAATTGGGAGCAGCCAAATCACCTTTGACTTAACATCAGGGTACTGGAAGATTGGCATGGTTCTAGGAGCAAAACAAAAGATACCATTCTCCACTCCAGATGGGCATTATAAGTTGACTGTTATGCCCTTTAGCTTAAAGAATGCCCCTGCCACCTTCCAAAGGTAGGTGGACCAAGTCCCTGCTGGGCCGGAAGCATTTAGTGCAGCATATCTTGATGATATTGCGGTCTATAGTTCCACCTGGCAGGCTCACCAGGCCCTGCAGACCTCACTATCAAGGCATCCAAGTGCCAGATATGGCAGGGCACAGTTGTATACTTGGGCCACCTTGTAGGTGGAGGCCAAGTTCAACCCTTACAACCCAAAATTCAGACCATTCTGGATTGGGAAGCTCCAACCACTCAGACTGAAGGCAGGGCATTCCTTGGCTTGACTGGGTATTACAGGAGTTTTGTGCGGAGTTATGGTTCCATTGTGGCACCCCTCACAGAACTCCCCTCCAAGAAAATGCCTAAAAAAGCAAACTGGACAGTTAGTTGTCAAAGGGGTTTGGAGAGCCTGAAAGAGGCAATGTGCTCAGCATCCATTCTCAAAGCTCCAGAATACTCTAAACAGTTCTTTGTGCAGACTGATGATTCTGAGTAAGGGATAGGAGCGGTCCTATCCCAAACCAACAATGAAGGCCATGACCAGCATGTTGCTTTTATAAGCAGGAGGTTACTCCCCAGGGAGCAGTGTTGGAGTGCCTTTGAGAGGGAAGCTTTTGCTGTGTACTCACTTCCTTGTTCACCACAGACCTCTCAGATGGTTTATGCAGATGAAAGGTGAAAACCCAAAACTTTTGAGGTGGCCCATCTCCCTACAGGGAATTGACTTTACAGTCCGACCTGGGACTGACCATGCCAATGCAGATTGCCTTTCCAGGTTCTTCTACTTAGACAATGAAGACTCTTAGGAAAGGTTAGTCTCATCCTCCTTCGCTTGGGGAGGGGCGTGTAGGAAAGGGCCCCTTATGACATGGTTACCCCCTATTTATTTTTTGCCTGGAATCTGGTGCAACTTTGACTGAGAATGTACTGGGTTCCTGCTAACCAGGTACACAGTACCAGTGTTCTTTCCCTATACTGTACAATTGCTCCACAATGGGCATCCCTTTAGGATCCCTGTAAGTCCCTAGTAAGTGGTACCTCTGGAGCCTAGGGAATTGGAAGTAAAGAGGGTCCCTAAGGGCTGCAGTACAAATTGTGCCACCCTAAGGGATCCTTCACCAAGCTGATGCAAACTGCCATTGCAGCCTGCGCGCCTTGGTGCAGAGACACCGAAGAGTCAACATGGCACACATCCCTGTGTGCCATGCCTGCCAGCACTACATGTGGTATAGGTAAGTCACCCCTAAAGCAGGCCTCACAGCCCTAAGGCAGGGTGCACTATACCCATGTGTGGGCATATCTTTGTGAGTGGATATGTCCTAGTGATATCTAAGTTCACCCTTAGATCTTGCAAGTGCACAGGGAAGCCATAACGAGTACATGGGCTGGACACTCGTCATTACAAGTTCCCCAGCTACATGATGGCTTCACTGTACCCCAAGGTGTTTGGTATCAAACACCTCGCCTAAATAAACCCACTCTGTCAGTCAGTGGAGGCTCCTCCGTTGGAGCGGAGGAGCGTCGCCCCACTTAAAAGCCCCTCAAAGCCCCAGAGATGAAAAATAAAATGGTAATTTATTACCATTTTATTTTTCATGCCCCGTTACGAACAGAGTGTCAGGACGGGGGCGGGCTGTTGCCGAGTGGCACCAGCAGGGAGGAGAGTGTACACTGTTTAAAGTGTGCATGTCTTTTTGGCCAGCCACCTTGCGACTGCCAGCCATACATGCGCACTTTAAATAGCTCTAACCTAGCTGTCTTAAGACAGCTGTCTTAAGACAGCTGGGTTAGAGCAAGTCAAAGCCTCCAGACCTCTGTGGAATGCCGAGGGAAGCCGCTCCCACCAATCAGAGGGCTGCTCTCATGCTAGTGAGAGCAGCGCCAGGATTGGCCAAGGGAGTTGCTGCATCCAGTTCCAGTGAAAGAGGACGTCCAGACCGAACGACGATGTGTTCTGTAAGGTAAGTGCTTTTTAAAATATATTCTTTGCGCGTGTGTTTTAAAAAATATATATTATTTGCTCGCCCAGGTAGTGGAGGTGCCAACCCTCCTGTCCTGACCCCACTTTTTGGCAGTAAGACAGTTGGGAAAATTAGCAAAATTAGAAGACGTGCCCACATTCAGCCAGCACCACCTCTAGGGCGGGCCAGCTGATATGGACCCCACTTTTCAGATTCCTCCATGTTGTTTTGGATGGAATTAGCCTTCTAGGGCCAGGGTTATGCCTACTTCCCATATGAAGTGGTAATATAGGGGGTGTAGACAGCCTAAAGGTAAGTAGCCCATTGGCTACTACCTGTCACTCCCCGTAAACACCCCCTAAATTGAGTATTTAGGTGGCAGCCCTGAACCCAAGAACTCAGATTCGACGGATCAACAGAAGAAGTACGAAGAAGAATCACTGCCTGGCGAGAACCACAGCAGAACATTGGAGCGAAACCCTGCTCTCCTCAGCCCTCTCTCAACAATTGCAACAGAGTGGGTAGCCTGCCAGCACTTCACAAACCACTGACAGTCTCACTTGTAGTAGGGGAGCTACTCCCCTGCAGTCCGCCAGCACCGACAAGCAGAATCCGGTACAACGCCTAGCAGCTTCCCGGCCCGACCGACACCGCAGATGACCAGAAGGCACTTATGCTCTGGAAGTTCAGATCTGTCTCTCCATTGAGTGTGAAGACACCATGACCAACAGGAGCCCTGAGGCACCAACCCCCGGGGTACCGGACGCCCTGCACCAAACACCACCAGCGAGAGTAGTAGGAAAGTGGGTTTCTGTTGCAGTAACCCCCTCATTTTTTGTCAGATTTCTGATGCACTTTGACTTAATGTGCCCTGGGTCCCTGCCAATCAGGTTCCCAGGGCCTGTGTTCTTTCCCAAAACTGTACCTTTGTACCCGCAATTGGCACCTCTATGGCCACATGTTAGTCCCTTGTAAAAGGTACCATGGGTACCAAGGGCACTGGACCAGGGAAGGCCTCTAAGGGGTGCAGCACATATTATGCCTCCCTTAGAGGTCCTGCACCTTAACCCACACACACTGCCTTTGCAGGCTGCGTGTTTTGGTGCAGAGAAACGTGAAGAGTCGACATGGCACACATACCTGTGTGCCATGCCTGCAACCCACTGCCTATGGTATAGGTAAGACACCCATCTAGCTGGGAGCACTATACCACTGGTGAGGGTACAGTTGCATGAGCACTGTACCCCTACAGTGTCCAAGTCCATTCTTAGACATTGTAAGTGCAGTAAAGCCATAAAGAGTATATGGTCTGGGAGTTTGTCATTACGAACTCCACAGCACCATAATGGCTTTACTGAATTCTGAGAAATGTGGTAGCAAACTTCTCAGCATAATAAACCCTCACTGATGCTAGTGTGGGATTTATTATACAATGCACTCTCAGGGCATCTCAGAGATGACCCCTGAAAAACAACCTGCCTCTGGTGGGTTCCCTGACTGGTGAACACCAGCCTGTCACCACAGGAGAAGTTTCTGGACCCCTGGGGTGGGAGCCTTCGCTCCCTGGGCCCCAAAAAAAAAGCCTTTACTGGGCGGAGGTGTTCACACCTCCCCCAGGTCAGGAAGAGCCATCTGTGGCAGGGGAGCTTCAAAGGCCTTGCCGCCTTTGCAGTGTGACCCCCAGCCTCTCCTGCTATCAGGAGCAGGCCCCCTTCCTATCTCACCTCCTTTTCGGCTGGAAGACAGGCAAAAAAATTACACAGCGCAGAAAGTGTGCCCACTTCTGCCAACCCCACCCCTCAGGTTGGGGAGGCGAAGTGAAGCCCACTCTACAGTGGCCGCCATATTGCAGATGGCAGGCACGCTCCAATCAGGGTTAGGGATTGTGCCCCCTCCCCCACATGGGGAGAGCACACCAAGGGTGTAGTCACCCTAAGGTCAGTAGCCCACTGGCTACTGACCTCGAGACCCCCTAAAATGCCCCCTAAATACAGTATTTAAGGGGCAGCCATGAACCCAGAGAACAGATTCCCGCAACCTACGAAGAAAACGGATGAAAGAAGACACACAGCAGACGAGACTGCAGAGAAGAACTGACTTGTCCCCAGACCTACCGGCCCGTCTGCAATTTCCAGAGATTCTGCGACAAAAGTCGCCTTGTCCTGCAGCCAGCGACCTCCATAACCCCTGGGAGGACTGACTGCCTTCAACAAAGACCGGCTCTCCTGTGAACAGCAGCTCTGTTCAAAAGAATCTCCAAAGAAAGACTCCGAGCCTGCTGAAGACAAAGAAACACGACGCCTGGAACCATCACTGCACCCGTCGCCCACGGTCCGAGTCCAAGTAGCCCACCGGTCCCAGCGTGGTCCCACAGCGCTCCACAGTCTGAGTCCACTGAGGGTTGACCCCCTCCAGGACTCCCCGACACTGCCTGCAGCCTCTGCATGGAGACCCTTAACCCCCCCCAAACATGTGTGGCCCGGTAAGGTGAAATCTGACCTCAAAAGGCACCCCTGCTTCCAGACACACTGCACCCTGGAGAAGAGGACCTAAGGTGCACCTACGTCCCCGAGCCCTCCAACTTACCTGCCCAGCTCTTGGTTCCTCCTGGAAGACTTCCTGGACCGAGCCTGCAGCTAAAAACCAAAACCGGCAATCTCCATAGGATTGCATTGGGCTCCTGACCCCTCCTAAGCACTCCGCCCTCGGCCGCCCCTGCGCCGCTGGTGGTGTGGACTTAGTGCTGACCTGGGACCCCCTTTGCCCTGACCATAACCCTAGGAGCTTGGCTCCCAAGACCGAGTGGCCTGCACGTGAGCAGCCACCAACCAACGCCCCCCTAGGCTAACATTGGGCCTCAGCACTCTGCACCCAGCCGCCCTAGTGCCACTGAGGGTGCTTTTCGAGTGCAACCTTAACCCTGGGGGGAACCCTTGTTCTAACCCCAGAAACTCAATTCCAAAGACCGATTGCTTACCTGCAAACCGATAACCTAATTTCTCTCTATAGGATTGCATGGACTGTTTTCCTCTGAAATAGGTTTAAGTGTTGAGTTGTGTTTGTATGGAAACCTAAGCAACTGTGTTTTAATGAAAAACTGTTTTACTTACCTCTGTCTAGGAAATGTCCCAGTGTGATATCTAGGCATATCTGAAAGAAACACGTAGTGATAGATTCCTTACCTTAGAATTACCCCCAGGCGTCAGACTGGATCCGGAAAGTTTTCGTCAGCAGTACCCCTGCGCGTCGGAAGGTGGCGTCGTGCGGCTCCGCGTCCGTCTTTGGCGTCGTGGTCGCCGAGATGACGTCGCGGCAGCTACTTAGTCGCCGCCTCGCGCGCTGACGTCAGTTCTTTCTTTTTCCGCACCAGCAAGTGCAGATCCGGGAGAGAGCGGTACCCCCAGTCATTTTTTGACTGAGTTTTTCGAGGCTTTTGTCTCTGTTTTTTCGAGTCGTTCGACTCCTGGTGCCGTAGGGATGCCCAGTTTCAAGTCTTGCGGGGACTGTCATCGCATGATGTCGGTAACGGACCCGCACTGCGTGTGTCTCTACTGCCTGGGGCGCGACCACGACCCCAAGTCGTGCCCCGACTGCCGGGCCATGGCACAGAAGACTTTGCGGGAGCGGTCCCGAAAGTTGCTTGAAGTCCGGCAGTCGGCTCCGCGCCGCTCGAGGTCCCGGTCCCGTGGGAGGTCGACGGACCGGTCGCGGAGCCATCACCATCGTTCGTCGGGATCGAAGTCTTCGCACTCGGGGTCAGGTAAGGCGAAGCACAAGAAGTCGAAGAAGCGCCATAGCTCTCCGACTTCCCCTCGCCCGTCGCGGCTGAGGGTGGTGTCCCCCCCCCGCGGCTCCGGCGGAGCCTTCGCAGTCGCTGTCAGCCTACCCGCCCTTCCCGGGTCCGTCGGCGACTCAGGTCCAGCTGCAGGAATTTCTGTCAGCCATGGCCCGCCTCTTTGGCCCGCCGGGCCCCGCCGGCGCGCCTTCGGGCCCGACTGGGGTTCCTCGCCCTTCACTGTTGGCGGCTCCGGCCCCGACATCGCCGTCGGCTCCGGCCCCGGTGCCGCAGGGCCCCCATGGATCCAGGCCTGGATCCCGGTCGACGCCGGTTGACCTTGGAACACCTCCACCGACTCCACCAGCACCACTTCCGACGTCGCCCGTGGCACCGGACGACGTCGTCCCTGATGTGGATACGGAGCCAGAACGGCGTCGCTTGACCCTGATTCCGACGCCGATGGGACCCTTCTTTCCCTATGTCCAGCCTCCGTATTTTCGGCCTGTACCACAGCCTTCGGAGGAAGGGGAGGACTGGGAGGGGTCTGAGGACCCTCTCGCAGCTCAGTGCGAGTATGACCCGGACTGGGCAGAGGAGTTGGGGGATGCCAGTGGTCTTGACACCTCTCCTGACCATGGCATGCCAACTCCTCCTACCGTGGTTACGGAGGAGGGTGCTAGTTACGCAGTGGTGTTGCGTAGGGCGGCTGAGGCTCTACACCTCCAACTCCATACAGTGGCCGTCAGGACTAACCTCCTGACATTAGTGCTTCAGCCGGCGGCTACCTCTGCGGAGCCACTGCTGCCCTTTGATGATGAATTTCTGACGTTCTTTTGGGCACCTGGTCCAGGCCCAACACAGGAGCTCCTGTGGATAGGAACGTGGCCCAACGCCATTGCCCGGCCCCGGGTGACCCCCTTTTCCTCTCCCAACACCCCACCCCTGAGAGCTTGGTTGTCCAAGCCTCCACGTCCCAAAGCCCATTCCCTACCGCACCCTCGGATAGGGAATCCAAGAGACTGGAACAGTTTGGGAAGAAGATTTTTTCTTCCGCCAGTTCAGGGCTGCGGGCTGTGAACACTGCATGCCTCTTGGGCCGTTATTCCCACTCTGTGTGGGATACGGTGGCGCAAGTGCTGCCTCAGTGTCCGGAGGAGGCCCAGACAGTACTCTCTCAGGCTATTGCTGAAGGGAGAGATGCAGCCAAGTTCACAATTCGATGTGGCCTTGACACCGCCGACTCGCTGGGCAGAGCGATTTCCATGACAGTGGCGCTCCATCGCCACGCCTGGCTGAGGACTACTGGCTTCTCTGGGGATGTCCAGAACACTCATGGACATGCCCTTTTATGGCATTCTCCTTTTTGGCAACAAGGTGGATAGTGCGTTGGAGCGTTTTAAGGACTCACGGGCTACGGCCAAGTCCTTGGGCCTTTCGGCCTCTCGCCCTCCTCCGCCTTCTGCCTTTCGCTCCTTTCGTGGCCACGGAAGGGGTGCCCCAACACGTTCGCTTCAGAGCCACAGGCCTGCGCAGCAACAGTCTCAGGGCGGCCGCAGACGTGCGTGGCGTGGCGAGGCGGGTCAGGGGGCCAGCGGGCGGGTCAGTCCACCTCCACCCCGGCCACCACTGCCTCCAAACCCTCCTAGTCTGGTCTTTCAGGCCCATCAAACGCCAGTGGGTGGCAGGATTCGCCATCACCTCCCCCCACTGGCGCACCATCACTTCGGACAGGTGGGTTTTACAAATAGTCCGAAGGGGCTACTCCCTCCCCTTCGAGACTACCCCTCCAGCCATTCCACCCCAGTACCACCGCATGTCGGGGGATCACTTGGCACTTCTCCAACAGGAAATCGCGGCCCTCTTGGCCAAGGGGGCCATCGAGCGCGTTCCTGCGCCAGAAGTAGGACGTGGTTGTTATTCCCACATCTTTCTGGTGCCCAAGAAGGACAAGGGCCTGCGTCCTATCTTGGACCTCAGGGACGTCAAACTGCTTCCTCCGGAAGGAGAAGTTCAAGATGTTGACTCTGGCTCAGGTCTGGTCTGCCCTCGACCCTGGAGACTGGATGGTAGCGTTGGACTTGCAGGAAGCATATTTCCACATTCCCGTCCGGCCGGCCCACTGGCGTTACCTGCGGTTTACGGTAGGCCACGAGCACTTTCAGTTTACCATGCTCCCCTTTGGCCTTTCCAGCGCCCCTCGGGTGTTCACGAAAGTGATGGCGGTGGTCGCAGCTCATCTGCGCAGATCAGGGGTTCCAGTTTTCCCCTATCTCGACGACTGGCTTTTGAAGGCGGGCTCGCCCCAGGCTGTCGTCTCCCAGACTACGGCCGACCTCCTGCATTCGCTGGGGTTCTCCATCAACGTGCCGAAGTCGCACCTGATTCCCTCTCAGAAGCTCCTCTTCATCAGAGCGGTTCTGGATACGACGCACTTTCGGGTCTATCCTCCCGAGCGGCAAGTCCAGGATATTCAGGCTATGATTCCGATCTTTCAGCCTCTATCCTGGGTTTCGGTCAGGATGACCCTGAGGCTGCTGGGCCTCATGGCCTCCTGCATCCTGCTGGTCGATCATGCCAGGTGGCATATGCGGGCTCTGCAGTGGGACCTGAAGTTCCAGTGGGCGCAGCATCAGGGGGACCTGTCCGAGTCCGTCCAGATCTCGGAGGGCACTGCAAGACAGTTGCAGTGGTGGCTCACAAACCAGCATTGGGTCAATGGCAGATCCCTCTCCCTTCCCCAACCGGAGCACACAGTGGTGACGGATGCGTCCCTCCTGGGATGGGGCGGCCACATGGGAGAGGCGGAGATCTGAGGCCTCTGGTCTCCGGCGGAGTCCAGGCTCCATATCAACCTTCTGGAGCTTCGGGCGATCCGACTTGCACTGAAAGCATTCCTTCCCTCTGTCAAAGGGAGAGTAGTGCAGGTGTTCACGGACAACACCACCGCCATGTGGTACTGCAACAAACAGGGCGGGGTGGGGTCGTGGACCCTATGTCAGGAGGCTCTGCGCCTCTGGACATGGCTGGAACATCAGGGCATTTCCCTGGTGGTTGAACACCTGGCAGGTTCACTGAACGCCAGGGCGGACGAACTCAGCCGCAGGTGCATGATGGATCACGAATGTCGTCTTCACTCGGACGTGGCGCAAGGTCTCTTTCAACAGTGGGGAGAGCCTTGGTTAGATCTATTCGCCACCGAAGAGAACGCGCAATGTCAGCAATTCTGCGCGTTGGAATTTCCAAGGCAGCACTCGCTCAGCGACGCTTTTCGTCGCGAGTGGAGTTGCGGTCTATTGTACGCCTTTCCGCCTATACCACTTCTGCCCAGAGTGCTGAAGAAGATCAGGCGCGACCGGGCCCAAGTCATTCTTGTGGCTCCGGACTGGGCTCGAAGAGTTTGGTATCCCTAGCTACTCAGTATGAGCATCGATCCCCCGATCAGACTGCCTCTTCGGGAGGATCTTCTGTCGCAGCAGCAGGGGACGGTCCTCCACCCGAACCTGTCCAGTCTCCACCTCCTTGTGTTGGGATTGAGCAGCGGCAGTTGATTCCCTTTGACTTGCCTCCTGAGGTTTGTAATGTCATTCTGGCAGCCAGGCGTCCCTCCACTAAGTTGGTATACGCCTGCAGGTGGAACAAATTTGTGGCATGGTGCACAGCAAAGGCTGTGGATCCCCTTTATGCCCCTCTTTCAGTAGTCCTTTTGTTCCTTCTTTCTTTGGCCCAGCAGGGCTCTGCTCTGGGCACTATCAAGTGCTACCTTTCTGCTATCTCAGCCTTTCTCAGGCTTCCTGATCAGCCCTCTCTTTTCAAGTCCCCTGTTGTAAATAGATTCCTCAAAGGCATTACTCACCTTTTCCCTCCTATTCCTTTTGTGATGCCACAGTGGGACTTGAATCTGGTTCTCACATACTTAATGTGCGCTCCCTTTGAGCCTCTTCACAACTGTCCTCTATGTCTATTAACTCTAAAGACTGCTTTCCTGGTTGCCATCACCTCCGTTAGGAGAGTGAGTGAGCTCCAGGCTCTTTCTTGTAAACCTCCTTTTCTGTCTGTCCATCCGGACAAGGTTGTGCTCAGAACCCGTCCATCCTTTCTGCCAAAAGTTGTCCGCCTCCGCATCCTTCCAGAGAGGAAGAGAGGCTCCACCGTCTGGACCCAAAACGTGCGCTCTCATTTTACCTCAACCGCACACAACAGTTCCGGGTGGATGACCAACTCTTTGTTGGCTACGTTGGCGCCAAGAAAGGTCGGGCCGTACACAAGCGGACTATCTCCCGATGGGTTGTCTTGTGTATAAAAGCATGCTATTCTCTGGCTAAAAAGGAGCCTCCGTTGGGGCTGCGCGCCCATTCCACCAGGGCGACGGCGGCCACTACGGTGTTGGGACGTGGTGTCCCCTTACAAGACATCTGTCAGGCAGCTACGTGGGCCTCGCTGCACACTTTTACTAAGCATTACTGCCTGGACAGCCAAGTCCGGAGAGACGGCTTCTTTGGCCGTTCTGTTCTCCGAGACTTTCTGGTGTGATCTTGGTTCGCAGACCCACCGGGGTTGGTATTGCTGGGGTATCTATTCTAAGGTAAGGAATCTATCACTAATTGGCTCTTTCAGATGAACAAGTTACTTGCCTTCGGTAACGATATATCTGTAAGAAACATTAGTAGTGATAGATTCCTTACCGCCCCACCCATCCTCCCCGTTCTGCGAACTGATTTCTAGGGTTAAGGTCATCCCTTTCAAGGCCCTAGTTTCAATGCACCAGTGGTCAGTATCTTGCATGGCTCTGCATTCCTGGCGCGGAAAGTCGTGTACAGAACTGACGTCAGCGCGCAAGGGCGGCGTCTAAGTAGCTGCGGCGACGTCATCTCGGCGACCACGACGCCAACGAGGGACGCGGAGCCGCACGACGCCACCTTCCGACACGCAGGGGTACTGCTGACGAAAACTTTCCGGATCCAATCTGACACCTGGGGGTAATTCTAAGGTAAGGAATCTATCACTACTAATGTTTCTTACACATATATCGTTACCGAAGGTAAGTAACTTGTTCATCACACCGAGTAGAAAAAGTAATCTAAAAAGTACTCTAAAGAGTAATCTGAAAAGTAATTACAAGTATCTAGTGACTTTAAATATTCTACAAACCTGTAACAAAGTCATTTTTCATTCAGCTTGTTTTGATCAACCGGTCTAGAAAAGTACAATTTTACTTACCTGTACCAAGTCCTGCTTGGTTCTAAAAATAAAATACAACAAAAGAAATATTTTTTATACAAACAATTGGTCTGAGTTCAGTCTTTGAGTGTGTGACATCTTTTCTTGCCCGAGTGTGTACAATAAATGCTTAACACTACCCTCTGATAAAGCCTCACTGCTCGCCCACACTACCACAAATACAGAGTAAGGTATTATCTACTTTTAAACTCTGAAAACCTTTAGGGTATAGTATATACAGAGCCAGCCTCCTACAAGAGTCCAGTCTGGATTCTCACTGCACCAGGGACTAGCAGCCATCGAGGGACATCAGCATCACTGAGACCAACTCAGAGAGTGGCCCCTGCCAGCTGTTTGTCATCTTTGTGCACCCAGTCCAGTCGACCTAACCACTCTGCTCCAGCCCAGGTCCCGACGAACTGGCAGTGCCCTCGTGTTCCAAGGCCCCTTGCGACCTGAGCCCTCGTTTGGGAGCCTTCTGCCTTGCCTGCAAGTCCCCATGTGCAGCCTCTTTTCAGCTGCCCCCCCCCTTCTGCCTAGCACGCTAGCTACCAGCCTCACCAACACCTTGCTCCCGGTAGATCCTGGGCGGTTCCCGACGAACTGCTGGTAGTACTTTGAACCTTGGCTCACTACTACTCTGATCCCAGAAGGTGAACCCCCTGAAACAGACTGTACCTACCTTTATGCATCTTTTACTTTTCCTCCCATCGGATTGCATTGTACGTAAAATCGCACAGGTTTAAACGTTTTACTTACCTGTGAATATTATCGAAAACTGTACTTACCTTTGAACGAAGTTCTTGAGTTTAAAATATATATGAAAAGTGTTATTTTTCTAATTTGGTCTCCGATTTATTCTTTGACTGTGTGTCTCATTTATTGCCTCTGTGAGTACAACAAATGCTTAGCACTACACTCTGATAAGCCTAGCTGCTCGCCCACACTACCACAAAAGAGAGCATTAGTTTTATCCACTTTAGCCTCTGTAACCAATTAGGGACCCACTGGACTCTCTGCACAGTGTACTTCTTTTTAGTGCACTATATAGAGAGCCAGATTCCTACAATACCGAGGTGAGAAGACTGGTGCAACAAGACCACATTGTTGGAGAATGAGAAAAAGGCATGGAGCACACCCCATTTAGATTCTGCCCATTGTGCCACCACAAGTATGCAGAGAAGGACACACTCTAGGTCTGTAACCTCTGACTCCTTAAGAACCACAGTGCAGAGGACTGGGCAGCGTGTGCAGAGTTCTTGCCCAAGGCCATCAGGCAAGGCAGAAGCTTAGGTGGGCACACTACTCAATGGCATTGCGGGAGAGAAAACAGGAGTCTGTGGCTGTGGTAGATCTCCAGCTTGAAGGACGAGTCACTCGGTCGTGATTGTCGAGAGAGTTTTGAGCAGGCAGGGTTTCAAGTCAACAGTTCTTCTGCAGTTCTCACCAGGCAGTGACTCTTCTTCGTCCTTCTCTTGATCCATCGAATCTGAGTTCTTGGGTTCAGGGATGTCACCTAAATACTCAATTTAGGGGTATTAAGGGCAGTGATGGGTAGTAACCAATGGGCTTCCTACCTTTAGGGTGTCTACACCCTCTATATAACCACTTCCTGTGGAAGTGGGCATAACCCTGACACTAGAAGGCTAATTCCGTCGAAAACAAGATGGAGGACTCTGAAATGGTGATGTCCACATCAGCTAGTTCACCTGGGGTGGCGTGGGACCCACCTTCTAATCTTATTAATTTTCCTGTCTGTCTTGCTGCCAAAACGTGGGGTCTCGACAGGGGGACGGGCATCTCCACTATCAGGAGAGGCCAGCGTCGCATAACAAAGGCAGTGGAGCCTTTGAAGCTTCCCGCCTTGGAACGCCGATTCTGCGTGGAGGAGGTGTAAACACCTCCACCCAGAGCAAGCTTTGTTCCCGACCTCCGAGAGCAAAGGCTCTCACCTCATGGGGTCAGAAACATGCCTGTTGTGGCTAGCTGGTCAAGACCAGTCAGTCAACACACTAGTAGTCGGTAGGTTTTCAAGGGGCACCTCCAAGGTGTCCTCTGAGTGCATTTATTAATAAATCCATCACTGGCATCAGTGTGGGTTTATTAATAAGGAGAGGTTTGGTACCAAACATCTGGGGTTACAGAGAAGCCATCATGTACCCGGGGAACTCTTATTCATGAGCATCCATCCCACATACTCATTATGGCTTCCCTGTGCACGTGTGATATCCAAGAGCTATCTTAGATATCACAGGGACACATCCACTCATGCAGATATGCCCACACATGGTGTATAGTGCACCTTGCCATAGGGTTGTAAGGCCTGCCGTTGGGGGGGACTTACCTATATCACATGTAGTGTTTTGCAGGCATGGTACACAGGGATGTGTGCCATGTAGACTCTTCACTTTTCTCTGCAACAAGACACGCAGGCTGCAATAGCCGTTTGCATGCGCTTGGGTCACTTAGGGTGGCACAATTCATGCTGCAGCCCTTAGGGACCCTCTTTAGTCCCCATGCCCTATGTACCAGGGGTACCATTTACTAGGGTCTTAGATGGAGTCTAAAGTGGTGCCAATTGTGGAACGATGGTACAGGTTAGGGAAAGAACACTGGTACAGGGGAACTGGTTAACAGGAACCCAGTACACTTTCAATCAAAGTTGCATCAGATACTAGGCATTACGGTGGGGGGTAACCATTTTAAAAAGTGCACTTTCCTACAGGTTTCTTTGAGTGTTTTCTCTGTGTCTTTTCGATGTTCTACATCCTATCAGTTGTCACCACTCCTGTTCCCTCGACAGTGACACTCAGTGGAAAAAACATTGTTCCCTCGACTCCTTAGGTCTGCCCTAGGCTTCCAGACCCAATGGCAGAAAAAAAGAATCTGAAGATGGCGACTGGGTCGAGGGATTTCCGGGGCATACGTCTGACAACATATGAGGAGGGGTATGAACCCAAATGGTCAACGACGCCCATGGGAGAAGAAAAAAAAAAAGAAGCGAAAAGAGTCTTCAAAGAGCAGACCCAATGCTAGATGGCGGAATAATGCACAGCATGTGAATCCAGATAAGATTCACGTTGCAAGACTGTTGCGATTTGCAAATTGATTTTGTCCTATCAATGTAGTACTTGAGGGCCCTCTTTACATCTAGTGGGCGAAGGGCTCTCTCTGGTACAGAGTCTGGGTGTGAGAAAAACACCAGGAGTTCAATTGTCTGGTTTAGGTGGAAAAGAGAGATCACCTTGGTTAGAAACTTTGGATAAGTTCTAAGGACTACCCTGTCAGCGCGAACCTGAAAAAGGGTTTTTCCAAGGTGAGAGCTTGGATCTCGCTGACACGTCGGAGAAGTGATCGCAACGAGAAACACTACTTTCCAAGACAAAAATAGGAGAGGGAAAGAATAAAGGGGCTCAAATTCATTAGCCTAGTAAGAGCTACATTGAGATTCCATGACAGGACAGAACTGGAGGTAACCTGCAGGGATAACTCTCCTAAGTCCTTCCATGAAGGCCTTAATGATGGGGACTCTGAATAGTGAAAAGGGTTACCAGTTGTGTAGGTATGCTGCCACTGCAGCCAAATGTAAAGGAATTGATGTGTAAGCTAAGCTTGATCGTTGCAAGTGAAACAGGTAACGTACAATGTCTTGCAGTGTTGGCTATAGTGGATCAATAGGTTTGGGGAGGCAGTAGTGGACAAATCTTTTCCACTTAGCCGCATAGCAGGCTCGGGTAGGGTTACTGCAATCCTCCTTGACGAACATACATTCTGGAGGCAAACTGAGATAACTAAGCTCTAGGATCTCAGGAGCCAGATCGCCAGGTTGAGCTGATTGGGATACCCGACTGGGCCCTGGTGTTGAATGAGAAGGTCCAGTCTGTTGGGGAGCTTCACGTGAGGGACTACAGACAACTTGAGGAGGGTTGTGAACTACAGCTGCCTGGCCCACATGGGAGCCAGTAGGCCGAGGGTGAGGGAGGGCTGCCGCAGCTTCCAAACAACAAATGGAAGGAGCGGGAGAGGCGGAAAAGCATAGTCAAATATCCTTGACAAATTCATCTATAGTACATTGCCCATGGACTGTGGAAACCTGGAAGTGTAGCTTGAGCATTTGGCGTTTTCAGTGGTTGTAAACAGATCTATGTTGGGAAACCCCCAATGTTGGAAGTACAGGAGCAAGACTTGGAGGTGGAGATCCCACTTGTGGACTTGTTGCTGTATCGTGCTGACCAGGTCTGCAAAGTCATTGTCTGCTCCCAGAAGGTACTCCGCTAGCAAATTTACTCTGTGATGGATTGCCCATCGCCAAATGCTGTACTTGTTGAAGGGCCTGAGGTCTAGCATGGGCCTGAAGGACCCATCTTTCTTGGGGATTAGAAAGTACAGGGAGTACACTCCATTGCCATGTTGTTGTAGCAGCACAGGCTCTATTGCTCCCTTGAGTAAGAACCCATTTACTTCTTCCTGGAAGAGGAGCTGGTGTTCTGGTGAGAAAGAGTGTTTGCGGGGCCGATGTTTGGTGATGGGGCAATGAGTTAGACAGTAACCCTGCTCTACAATGGACAGAACCCATTGATCTGAGGTGATGCCTTGCCATTGCAGAAGGAACACCTGCAGATGTCTCCCAACAGGTGTTCTGTGATTGGGGGAGAAGGGAGAGGGAGTCACTGCTTGGGGGGGTGTGGCTCCCTTAGCCGCCCCACCTTTACCCCTGCCCTTGGAATTGATTTTCCTATAGGCACCCCTGGAATAACCCCAGGAGGATTGTGGCTGGTACTTTTGCCTCTGGAAGGAGATGGAATTGTGAGCGACACAAAGGGGAAGGACTTGGGAGCTCATATTTGCTTTGGCTGTCAGTGTTGTTTTTAATTTTCTAGAGCATCTGATCAACATGAGGCCCAAAGACGTGTTCCCCATCAAAAGGCATGTTGATCTGGTGCTGCTGGACTTCTGGCTTGAAGCCAGAGATACGGAGCCAAGCATGCCTGTTGATCACGGCCCTCAAGTTAATGCCTCTGGTGGCGATGTCAGCCCGTTGTGAGTACACCTGATGGTATTGGTGTTTGCTTGCTTTTCTGCTACTGTGCCCATTGTTCGCATTGATCTGGGAGATGCTGGATCAGATTCCCCATTTCGTTCCATCGGCCATGGTCATATCTGGACAACAGCCGCATGGAGTTGGTGATCCGTCAATGAGTTGCAGATTGTGTGGCAACCCTTTTTCCCACTGCATCAATTTCCTTACTTTCTTTGTCTGGCAGCGGGGCATCCCCAGTGCCCTGTGCATTTGGCCATTTACGGGTGGCGTGCACTACCAGCGAGTCTGGCGGGAGTTGACTCCTGGTGTAGGGCCGGGCAGAATGGGAGGGACTTGTATTTTTTTCAACCCTCGGGCTAACTATCCTAGCCTTGAGTGGGTCTTTGAAATATTCCTATGTAGGCTTAAGCAGTCCCTTAAGCATGGGCAAAAACTGTGAGGAATGCTAAGTGCGTGTGAGATTTTTCACCAGGAAGTCATCCTCCTCTACAATGGAGTGTAGGTCTACCTTGTTAGTAGTATCCGCCCTGTGAATGACCTTGTGGTAAGAGGTGGTAACATCGGGAGGGGAAGGTATGGTAGGGTATTGGTCGGGGCATATTGGGTTCCAGGCTGAAGGCAGTGACTTGTTTGGCCTAAGCCTCTCTTTCCACATCTTGTTCAAAGTCTTCTGCGAAGAAGTCATGGGTATCTTCGTCACAGTGTTCTTCCATGGTGCGTAGAGTAAGTCGATGATCCAGGCAGTTCAGAGTAGTCTTTCTGGGGCGGAGCGCGAGGCAGGTTGAGCAGACGGCCTAGTCATACTCCGGTGACAAGCACAGATTACAAAGTGTGCGGTGATCTGCCCACGAGTATTTGGAATGGCACTGTGGACAGTGGCGAAAGGATGTTTTTTCCATTATGGTGCCCGCATTGTCCAACATAAGACTTGAGAGGCCCTGACGAAGAGCACCACGTGGCGTCAACTCAGAGCCCCGACAAAGCATGTCCAACTCTGATGGCGGATGAAAACAATCTAACAATGGAACTGATGCCCATACGCATTACCAGTCATAGGCGAAGTCACTATACCTTGTGACTCAAAAGACTTCTTCGAAGAAAACAAGTTGTACACGTCTGAGCCCAACTCTAGATGGCAGGAATATGCAGAACATATGTATATACAGCTACACATGCCACAAACAAATATTTTCTTCTCTTTTTACATGACCATACTGAATTCTATCTTTCCCTTTATCTGGTTATTCTTAATTTCTGGATCTTGCTCATACTCCAACCTAGAATCTCCTGATGATGACCTGAAAGTGTTATTAGTTCGAAACACAGTTGACACTATTGCAGTTGAACTTATACAGAAAACATTAACCGTGGGGCTCATGGCTAAATGCATTTGACTGTGCCTGTGACAGAAAAATGATGGTCGAAGTCTATTGTCTTTTATTTTACACACTTTGCAACTCTCTATCGCACTGTGCGAGCACAGAACACCTTTAAAATGTGTGATGCTTGTCAGCTGTTCAGTATAACTGTTGTGCAACCATAAAAAAAAATTTCACTAGGGACCCCTTGTCTATCTTCTGTTATACCCCTGGTTCCAGGTGGTTAAAGGGCTGCCCCGTTGCCTAAAACATGAGATCAAACTGGACAATCTGAGTTCTTTTGACTTGCCTGCAGAAACGGTGGACATGATTTTGTCAACTAATCGCTCTTCTACCAAGTCTGTTTATTCTGCATGTTGGACCGGTTTAGCTTCTTGGTGTGCTGAGGTGGGAGTTGACCCCACTAAGGCATGCTTATCCAATGCATTATGCTTTGCTCTTTGCTTGGCCTGGTAAGACTTTGCTGTGGGAGCTGTTAAGGCTTATTACTCAGCAATTTCATTTTTAATTTGATGGACCAGCGGTCATTCATTTCTGCTATCATTATCTGTTTTCAAAAGGGGATGACCCATTAGCTTCCCCTACGCCCAATTGTCATGTCTTAATGAGATCTTAACCTTGTGCTCACGTTCCTGATGGATTACCCCTTCGAGCCCATGCACAGCTGTCCTTTGTAACCGTTTACTTTGTAGACTATGTTCTTGAATGTCATTACCTCAGCTTGCATGTTAGTGAGCACATGCTTTGTCTGTTGCTCCTCCTTTTATAGAATATTTCCCGCACAAAAATGTCCTTTGGTAGTAAAGCTTCCTTACAAGAGACATTCTACCTGCCTCCACATCCTTCCAAAAAAGGAGGAAAAACTAACCACCTGCGTCCTTGCAGGGCCCTGTTTCTACATTGACAGGACCCACAAGCAGTTGACTGATGATCAGCTTTTCTTTGGCTGTGCTGGTCCGCAACATGAGCTTTGGTCCTTACCTTTTCCAGGCATTATTGCCTAGACTCTGAAGTCTGCAGGAATGGCCTTTTACTATCTGTGTTGTAGATCTTCCCAATTTAACAATCTCCTCTGACGCACCATCTTAGAACTACTGCTTGTAAATTTATTTAAGAGGTGAGGAATCTTCTGGTAGTAGTATCCATGAGAAAAACAAGTTACTTACCTTTATTAACGATCTTTGTGGTGGATCCACTTTCTACCAGCAGATTCCTCATCAATCCCACCAGTCTCCCCCTTCTATAGAGAAGTCATGTGACTTTTAATAAGGTCTCAAGTTAATTTTGGCACAGTGCAGTTTCTACCAATCTTTTCAGCCGTGCCTGTGCTCAAAGGGCATGAAAAGAAGACGGGGACTGATGGCAGTGTTCTTTCTCGATCCAGTCTGGCACCTGGAAAAGATTGAAGAGGTAAGTAACTTGTTCTTCCAGCACAAGGGGGATTTTTACTGCAACTGCTACAAGCATGAGGTTGGCGGCAAGTTAGGGACCACACTGCGCATGGCCAAAGGCTGTGAGCGGCGTGGGGATGGCTGCCCACGGAGGGTTGGATACATTTTGATACCCCTGGCCAAGTCCACACTTAAAAAGATGCTAAAAATTGTGTCATTCTGTACTACTGCAGAGTGAGTGATAGTGAGCATAAAGTGCACTGTGAGATGTGAGAGATGGCTGTGAATGAAAAAACAGATGTGCTCGGCATGGTGGGATATTATTTGTTTGTCAAAGTGTGAGCAGTGAGCAGGCTGTGTGTGAGAGGATGCATATGATATTAGCTTACCTAAGGACTGAGATGTAAAGATTCTAGACCTTGCTCTCTTTCAACTAGAAGAGGACCAAATAGAAATCATAAAAATAAGCCTACACTGCACCTCGTTAAAGCGACACTCAAGAGCCCAGTGACAAATGTAAGGCCTATTTGCTGTTCTGCTGCTTTGCCTTCTGAGGTTCTTCCAGGCTGCACACAATATGGCTTGTTTCTGCCAAGCTCAAGAGAGCATTTGATATTTTGTTTCAGAAACCAAGCTCAAGTTTACCAATAGAAAAGTATGGAGAATAATTTTTTCCTACAAAGTCAGAAAACGGGAAACTTGAAAAACATCCAGGAAATAGCTGGAGAGAAAAATCAGCTTTATAAAAAACAAATCTATCTCAGCCAGAACATCGATTCAGAGTGTCTTGTCCAAGGTGGTAGTCAGTTGGTTATGATTTTTTTAACATGTTAAGTGGATCCGACAAGGTGCCAGAAAGACGTTGAGGAACGTGTGTAGGAAGCTGGCTCTGTATATACTATACCAAAGTAAGGTATAGTGTTCACAGAGTCCAGGGAGTCCCCAGAGGTATAGCAGAGGCTATATTAGACTAGTACTAACAGCTCTCTTTGTGGTAGTGTGGGCGAGCAGTTGGGCTTATCCAGATGGTGTGTTAATCATTTATTGTATTGACTCACTCAATGCTGCCACCAGATGAGAGGACCCCTTACATTTGCAATCAGAACACCATCTCTAAAGCTGGAAAGTTTTCGGCGGCTTTGTTGAACGTCCGCTTGCTACAGAAGCATGATGTGCAGGTATTTGAATTGCTCGAGGAGAGTAAATTAGACCAACTTTTCTTAACAGAAACATGGCTCACTAACTCCTCCAACCCCAATATAGCCACTGCTATCTCACAGGGCTAAAAAACCTTAGGAAAGATAGACCAAAAGGCGGGAGGGGGTGTGACCATTATCTATAAACCTAAGTTGAACTGTGTCCAAATTAACCATGGGGACTTAGAGGGAGCAGAGTATTTGGAATTCTGCTGCTCTCTGTCGCCCCAACAGTCGGTGGCCGAGTTCTGATATATCATCCTCCCGGTTCACCCAGTTCCTTTCTGCAATCATTAAATGACAACCTATCAACCTGGTCCCTCAAATACGCCCACTTTCTAGTATTGGGAGACTTTAATCTCCAGCTGGAAGAGCCAGTGAAATCAGGGGCTAAATTCCTCCTAGACACGCTGTCAACCTTAGGTCTTGCCCCCCTACGTGTTTAAACACACCCATCAGGCAGGTCACATCTTGGATCTGATTTTTTATAATAGTATGCTTAAACTAGATGACCCACTGCCACTAACCTGGTTAGACCACTGCATAATAATTTTTCACTGGCCAGAACACTCCAAAAAACATTCCCCCCTTGTTGAAACAAAAACTTTGACGAGAGCCTTGCATAAAATTTGGCCTGCTAATCTGAAGGATGCCTTAGAAATGTCCTCTCCTAAACTCTCAGGAGATCCTGAGCAGAAGTTAGTCAGTTAGACACTTGGATTATACAGAATATAGATGAGCTAGCCCCTCCTGTGGAACACCGCTCTCTAAGATCTAAGCAGTCAGCCCCCTGGTTCAACGACAGGCTGAGGTCAAGTAAAAAAACACTGCAAGCGCCTGGAAAGGAGATGGCGTAAAGAGTGTAATCTAGAAAACAAACTGATTTACAAGGAGGCTCTCAAGGAACATTATGCTAAGGTTAATTTAGAGAAAAAAGCCTTTTTTGAGAGGTAAATTGAGAAATCTGATACTAAATCTAAAATAATTTAAAAAAAAGTAAAGACATTTTTAAATCCGGAAGCAACCTTGCAACACCGACACTCCACAGCCGAATGGACCACTGGAAAGGCATTTTTCTTTCATGAAAAAGTGGCTTCGATTCAAGCCACTCTAACTCATTTGGCGCTGGATGATTCCCATACCTTCATATGGCCTGCTCCCGGGCTAGCCATGGATAAAATACCTCCTCTCCTCCATTTTCCACCTATATGCTTAGATGTGTCCCTGTCGGCCATTAGGTGTTTAAAGTCGGACTCCCCTGCTGATCCATGCCCTCCTCAGGTGGCGCAAGCCATAAATCCAGTGCTTAATAAAGTTCTAAACGCTTGCTTTCATTAGGATTAATGCCTCATAAATAGAAACATGCAAAAATTCTTCCTCTACTTAAAAAGCCATCCGCTGATCGAAAGATCCCAGCCAACTATAGACCTATTTCTCTCCTTCCTGCGCCTTTTCAAAGGTGTTAAAAAAATATGTCAACTCAATAATATCATGCCACCTGGAAAGCAACAACATACTGCACCCCAGTCATTCCAGCTTTAGACCAAACTATAGCACAGAAACAGCCTTGCTAGAGGCAACCGATTATATCAAGGAGAAGCTGGATGGCGGGGGCAGGGTTGTCCTGGTCATGTTGGATCTTTCGGCGGCTTTCAATACTGTCCCCCATGACAGACCTTTACATCGCCTCAGCAATATTGGAATTGGAGGAATGATGTTAAATTGGCTGACCTCCTTTCTCGACAATAGGAACCAAAAGGTATGGATCCCTCCTTTTGCCTCCTCTATACAGCATACTAAGATCGGAATTCCCCAGGGCTCAGCATTGAGCCCTACGCTTTTTAATGTCTACATGGCCACTCTAGCTGAACCACTTGGTGCCAAAGTGATATCGTACACGGACGACACGCAGTTTCTTTTTTCTTGCAATAAAGGGGCGGAATTTGATGGAGAAATTATTAAAACTTGCTTAGCTAATGTGTTCAACTGGCTAGCAATTAACCAACTAAAATGCAACCCAAATAAGTCAGAGATTGTCTTCTTTGGCACACCGCCGGCAGATATCTGGAGGTCATGGTGGCCTCAAGAAGCACCCCCGCCCCCAGCTACTCTTATGCATACGGTAAAAAAAAGTTGGGGATCAAGATAGACAGTGCTCTGTTCTTGCAACTGCAAATTCAAGCCCTGGTGGGGACCCTGCTTTGGTCTCCTACGCACGTTGAGAAAATTTCTGCCACTGCTCTCGGTTGAATCCAGGAAAACAGTGGTATAGGCGCTGATCACCTCCAGACTGGATTATAGAAATATCCTGTTTTTGGGGCTCCCAGAATATCTTTTAAACAAGCTGCAAGTGGTGCAGAATGCGGCCACAAGATTGATTTTCAACCTTGCCCGTAGGACCGACATATCTCCTCACCTGAGATCACTTCACTGGCTCCCCGTGAGAAAGAGGATCCAGTTTAAGACACTGGTCCTGGCGCATAGAGCGCTACATGATAAGGGCACAGCCTATCTTAGAAGGAGGCTTTCCAGCTATCTACCCGCCAGGACACTTTGTTCAACTTTTGGCCATCTGGCCACCATTCCCAAGATCTGCTGCTCCAGAATCGGGGGTAGATCCTTTTCGCATCTTGGGCCTAAGGCCTGGAATCAACTTCCACTGGCACTAAGGGCCAATCCGGATTTCTCAATCTTCAGAAAGAACTTAAAAACGTGGCTGTTTAGTATCTGAGGATGTTCTCCGCTTATTGGTCTACTGTGTAGAGAAACTGTTGTGCAGCGCCGGGACACTCCTTGGAGTATCCGTGCGCTTTATAAACGGAAAAAATAAAATGCTTATGGCACACACTCAGACTGAATCCAGACCAATTAGGTAAGTATAAAAAGGGTATATTTCTGTTTTATTTCTAGAACCAAGCAGGACTTGGCACAGGTAAGTGAAATATACTCTCAAATGCAAGACTTTACAAGGAAAAACAGTTGTGGTTGAATTTGCAATTGTTACAGGTTTGTATTGGGTTTAAAAACAGGTTAAATTACACAGTAATTACTTTTGGAATACTTTTAGATTACTTTTGGATTACAGCAACTACTCTGAGTGGTATGCCTAGATACCACACCAGGGATCTCACAATACAAGATAAAAAAAATTCAGGATTGCAGTTTAGTTACTTTTTCTTTCATACAAAGTTCAACTCGACAGAACATTTTTAGGAACAAAACTCGTAACATTGGTTCCTATGGGGAAAAAAAGGTTAGCGGTTTCTCAGGTAAGTAAACGACTTACAAGAGTAGTTTTTGGGTGTTACAACCAATCTTCCAATAGGCACTTCAAATTGCACCACCAGCGGCACTAGGGCGGGGGAAGCAGAGTGCAGAGGCCCAATGTTAGCCAATGGGGCTAAGGAGGCCTTCGGTGAGGGACTGCTTGCGAGCAGGCCACTTGGCTGTGGGCGCAAAGCTCCTGGGGTAGAGAACAGCACTGCAGGGGCCAACAATCAGAACAGGAAGCTGCACCACCAGCGGCACAAGGGAAGCCGGGTGCAGTGTGCCAAGGCGACGTCCGGGACCCGGTGGATTTCAATGGAGATCTGTGGTTTGGTAAAGATGCTTCAGGCTCGGGCAGGGAGGCTTCCTGAAGGCGACCACTAGCTGAAGATGTAAGTTGGGATCTTGGGGGATGCCTGGACACCGTCGGTTGGGCCACCCAAGGCCGTGGGGCGTTGGGTGCAGGGGTGTCTTTTGGCGTTGGGTTCTTCTTAACAGCTATGGTTGCAGTCGGGGGGGACCCTTCAGGTTGAGGCTGCAGGCGTCGGCTTGAAGCCGGAGGTAGGTCGGGGACCACCAGATCCCAGGTCAGGATCGCTGGGGAGACCTCCTCGTGGTGTTGGGCCACTCGAACTCAGGCTGTGGGCATCGGGTGCAGAGTGGTGCAAAATTGCGGAGCCGCCTGGATCCGGTTTCTGTGGGCGAGTCTTTGTTGAACAAATCCGGTGCTCACGGAAGACAGAGTCTTAAAGATGGTTGCTGGGCAGGACCTATCGGCTCTGGGGGGCTGCTGGCTACGCTGGGGTTTCACTGTAGTCAGGTCGGAGTTGGGACAGGCCAGTAGGGCTGGGGCCAAAACAGTTGGTGTCCTCTTCTTCCCGGGTCAGCATGGCTCTTCGGTCCTTCTTTCTTCGCGAATTTAGGGAGCCAAGGTTCAGCGTCACCCTTAAATACTGAATATAGGGGCGTTTACAGGGGTTTGCAGGTCAGGACCAATGGGCCCTTCCTTGGGGTGAGTACTCCCCCTATTATGCCACCCTCCAGTAGGAGGGGGCATGAGCCTCTCTTTAATTGGCTGAGTCCCCGTCTCTTCAAGATGGCGGGGGCTGAGATGTGTGCTTCACCTCGCCTCCCCACCCGAGGGGTGGGGTTGGCAGAGGTGGGCACACCTCTCCTCCTAACTTGGTTTTCCCTCTGGTTCTCCCGCCCAAAGTGGGGGTCAGAACTGGTGGGAGCTGGGGGCAGTAAAAGGCAGGGACAGCTTACAAAGGCGGCAGACCTTTGAAGCTTCCCCTTCGTGGACCCAGCCCATCCTGGGGGAGGAGGCATGACACCTCTGCTCAGGATGGGCTTTCCCCCTGGACCCAGAGAGCGGAGGCTCTCTACCCAGGGGTCCAGAAACCTGTCTGGCGGTGGCAAATGGCGGGCAGCCATTCAGGAACCACACAAGGGCTGGCTGTTTTTCAGAAAGCATCTCTAAGATACCCTCTGAGTGCTGCATTTTACATTCAATTCCACACTGGCATCAGTGTGGGATTAATGTAATGAGAAGTTTGCTACCAAACTTCCCAGGTTTCAGTAAAGCTATTATGGAGCTATGGAGTTTGTAATGACCAACTCCCAGACCAAATACTCTTTATGGCTTGACTGCACTTACAATGTCTAAGAATGGACTTAGACTTTGTAGGGGTACAGTACTCATGCAACTGTACCCTCACCTGTGGGCTAGTGTACCCTGCTAGAAGGGTGGCTTACTTAGGCCACAGGCTGTAGGTTGCAGGCATGGCACACAGAGATGTTTGAATACACCGTTTTGAGCCAGTGGAAGTGGGAAGTCCTGTTTCCACTTCCACTCCCCGTTTACTTATGTGGACTGACGGATATCCGGTCACAGCACTTCCGGATTTTGATGAACGCGGTGTCGTCGCACTGATACCGGTAAGGGTTAGACAGTGAGCCGTGAGGCACCTGCACGGCGGTTTTCTACAGCTTTATTATCATATTAGAATGAGGATAGTGTGCATGTCTTTAGTGGACGCTCGGTTTCTGGTTCTTCCGTTTATTACAGAGGAAGACGGTTCTTTTGATGGATGACGTGGCATTTTTAGTTCAAGGTAAGCGGACATATAGAGTAATGTTGAGCACAAGGTGAATTTCATTCGTAATGGTTTTAGTGCTCTAATATTACGATCGTGTGTTTTTCAGCACAGGATTAGATACGCATGATGTATGAGGGACACAGACTTGACTACAGGTACAGACATGGGGCACAACAGTGACTGGCACACAATAACACCGGGTGCAGATACACGTGGCACGTCTTTAGTATGCCTTCATTAAGTCACATATTACACCACCACAGGTGTGATGGGCATGATGTACAGTTTTGCAAGGAATACGGTGTTATTAGATAGTTAACACAGGTCAACTGGGACATTGGGCTTTTGTAGACATTTGTACAATAGGAGTTAATGTTATCTACTTTGTTTCAAATTTTCAGATTTGCCCCGGAGGAAGGACACTCATGTCCCGAAATGCATCGGGCACAACACTGAATGTCATTGCAAGAATATACAATTGTTTTTTTCATGTATTGACAAGTAAAGTACATGTGATGTAATTGCAATCGTGGTACTTACAAAGTGCAGAAATTAACAGAAAATTGTTATCATATAATTTGTTTGAAAAAATGTTTTGAAAGTAATATTTGAAAACGATGTTTGAATAAATGTAAAACATTCTGAATATAATCAGTGCTAAGTCTTACAAAAAGCACAAGAAAAACACATAGTGAACAGCGCGCAGAGTACTCAAGTCATTGAACTCGTTATTAACTGATGATTTACTACTGAATGTGTTGACAGCACATGCCACGCTGCAGCACCATTGTTAAGAGTGAAAAATGTTAACAGAAGGAGGATAGAGGAGTGCACCCCCCAGACAAAAAAAACTAATTTCTACTTCTGTCAAACCAGGGAGGTAGCACACACCAAAGATGTCGTTTGAATCAATAGCTAGTATAACGGAAAACAGAGCAACTACAATGGTTTACACACCGGATCAGGCAACAGAAATATATGCTCTTATCCAAGAAGTAAAATCGATGGATGCCCACGGAGGCTCAATTTCCCAGCAGCTGAAGCAATTAGAATATCTCACCAGACGACAATTAAACCAGAAGTCACATGCGTCAACATTGGTGCAATACCACAAAGTTAAGCGTATACCTAGAGGACTCAGACTTTCTATCAAACCCATGTTATTTCGCTTTCATCTCAACTCAGCATTTATGGATAAATGGTATTCCATTTTAAACAAGTGTTCATTGGACCTGATACTGTTGATAATCGGGGAATTATCTAAAACAATTCGGGAGTTAGAAGAAGAGATTAGAAACTTAAAGAGCGAACTTGAACTAAGGATGGAAAATAACACTTGGCAGATCAATATGGAGGGATTATACCAGAAATTAGAGAAGTACAATAAGGAACTACAGGAAGGTAAACTAAGAAAATACAAGCGAGACACGATAGATTATAGACTTAATAAGTATATACATGGGCAGAGATTTATGCACGTAGAAGATTTGACCAGAAAAAGACAACCACATCGTCAGAGGAAAGTTTAGTAACAGATAAAGACATATCCTCCAGCAGAACATCAGTACAACCAGGAACATTGGCAGCTAATGCAGCAGGACCATCTCCTGAATCTGGTGAATCAGTTCAAACTTCAACAACTGTGTCTGTTTTGTCACAGGCTCCAGACCAGGGATTACCACCAATATCAAGAGTAACAGCAGGACCCTCCGCCCGACCAGGCGAGGACAAGGAAAAGGCAGTCAAATCGCTGCGCAGCGGCAAGAACATCGCCTAATAATCAACATCTCTTCAACACGGTTGACTCACCACCAGATCAGAGTCCTAGACAAGGGGCTAACATTTGTACCCACCAATACTACAAACTCACTGGAGATTGAAGCATCTTTCTATAGGTTCATGCGAACCTTACGTCTACGTCATTTCTTTACCAATGTCATTGACAAAGAAGGCCCAGAAGAGGACTCAACGACATTTAAATTCAAACCTAAGAGTTCGTTCCAAGCGCCAATTTCACACAAAATGCTAGACACATATGAAATAATGGTAAATAAGGATATTAAAAGTCTGGAACTCCAAAAGAGTAAAAGTTATAACCTCACACAACATGACAAAAAAGCCATTAAATCAATAGTGAATAACCATAATATCACGTTACAACCGGCAGACAAGGGAGGAGCTGTAGTACTGATGGAGACCACCTTTTATCATCTAAAAGTCAATCAACACGTCATGGATGACAACACATATTTACCATTGGATTATGATCCCACAACACAGCTCTTGGGAATCTTGGATACCATTTTACAAAAGGCTTTGGAAATGGCTTGGATAGACGAACCCACCAGGGCATGCATATCTTACCACGCTAAATCCACGAAGACCCAAGTTGTACATGATACCCAAAATTCATAAAGATATAGTGAACCCTCCATTCAGACCCATTGTGTCTGGGTGCGGTTCACTATTTGATCCTCTTGGCAGGTATTTGGATCATTTTTTCCAGAAATTTGTACAGGGATGGAAATCCTACATCAAGGATACGACTGATTTTTTAATTAAAATTGCAAAACATGCAACCAGAAATGCAAGCAACATGGCTACTATGCACCATTGATGTTACAGCACTCTACACATCAATACCCCATGAAGCAGGATTGGAAGCGGTGGAATGGGCTATACTCCAATTAGAAGATATTGGCACTGAAAAGGTACTACTACTGCAACTATTAAAATTCTGTTTACACCACAGTTATTTTTTGTGGCAGGACAAATACTACGCGCAGCTAACAGGGACCTCTATGGGTTTTTCAGGGGCACCGGCATACGCAAATATGTTTATGGCCCAATTTGAGCATCAATATATAATGAGTAATCCCGCATGGTGGTCCATAATAAATCTCTACTGTAGATTCATATATGACATCTTTATCATTTGGACAGACACTCGAGAAACACTTAAAGACATGCTGCAAACCATGAACACTTTTGACCCAAGGATACAATTCACACATATGATACAGGAGAAGCAAATCAACTTTCTGGATGTGTCAGTAATCAAAAAGAGGTAGGAACAGGTTTGGACACACAAATATATATAAAACCAACAGACCGCAATAATGCTCTAGCATTTACTAGTTTTCACCCCAGGAGTCTCATAAAAAATGTACCATACTCTTAATTTATCAGGATCAAAAGAATTTGTTCGGAATCCACTGTATGCACACAAAAAATTGTGGAACATAAACAAAGGTATATACAGAGAGGATACCCAGAGGAAATCTTGCAAGATTGCATAAATCGAGTTAATTGCAAGGAACGAAAGGATCTATTCATTCCCGCTCATTCTACCAAGGAAAACACAATAGTATTTGTGTCTAAGTTCATGACAAGTTCTCAAGCCATCAAGAAAATCATTAATACCAGATGGGAACTTTTGGCCAATGAACCTGATTTCAATGGATTGTTTTTGCACAAACCTTTACATGCCTACACAAGAGGTAAAAATGTGCGTGAAATACTGGCCACTCCAGCTATCCACAACAAGGAATATGAAGCAAAATGAACCACAAAATGCTTGAACTGTACACATTGCAATAATGTTATCTTGGGTAGTACTTTATCACACCCAATTTCAGGTCAGAACATAAAATTGAGACACACCAGTGACTGTAACACAAACAACGTGGTATATTGTATCAAATGCCCATGTGGCAAAGCCTACGTAGGCAAAACGGAACGGAAAATCAAGATAAGGCTAACAGAGCACAAGAGTAGAATCAGGACGAGAAACACAACTTCTGCCTTGGCAGCACATTGGGTAGATGCTAATCATTCAATATCACAGTTGAGATTCCAGATCATAGAGAAAGTATTACTACTTCCTGGCATTGATAATAACAAGAAATTATTACAACAAGAGATTTATTGGATAAAAACATTAGATACCATGATGCCCAAGGGTCTCAATGACCGGCTAGACATGAGTTGTTTCATTTAAACATTACTAACATATCACTGATCAGAACCAAGTGACACAAAACATTACAACCATGGGCACACATTCAGTTTTCTTAATGAGCACCTTACTCATTACACTACAATAATGCGGCACTGCAAGACAACAGCACATGACGGTATTGGGTTCAGCCATATAGAGACATCACGCAGCTGTACATTGGCCTTTGCATCCGCGTTGGATACACCTTACGTGGATTCTAATTTTAAAACAAGGTTCTTAGTCTTCAGAACATCGGGATAGCGTGTTCGTCGCCAGCATGACGTTAGTAATTGTCTTGATACAAGATGTTGTTAAGTTATATTTGTTTTACTGGATATTTTTGAGTATTTACGAACACCTCAACATAGTGGTAAAGATACTTTTGTGTACTTGCGGGCACTCATTTAATATAATTAAACTTGAGGATAAGGCCATCCACATTTACGATTGTTCGGGAACAGTCAGTATTATGTCATTAATTCAATATGGCGGCCGTTTGAATACACCGTTTTGAGCCAGTGGAAGTGGGAAGTCCTGTTTCCACTTCCACTCCCCGTTTTCGTTTACTTATGTGGACTGACGGATATCCGGTCACAGCACTTCCGGATTTTGATGAACGCGGTGTCGTCGCACTGATACCGGTAAGGGTTAGACAGTGAGCCATGAGGCACCTGCACGGCGGTTTTCTACAGCTTTATTATCATATTAGAATGAGGATAGTGTGCATGTCTTTAGTTGACGCTCGGTTTCTGGTTCTTCTGTTTATTACAGAGGAAGACGGTTCTTTTGATGGATGAAGTGGCATTTTTAGTTCAAGGTAAGCGGACATATAGAGTACTGTTGAGCACAAGGTGAATGTCATTCGTAATGGTTTTAGTGCTCTAATATTAAGATTGTGTGTTTTTCAGCACAGGATTAGATACGCATGACGTATGAGGGACACAGACTTGACTACAGGTACAGACATGGGGCACAACAGTGACTGGCACACAATAACACCGGGTGCAGATACACGTGGCACGTCTTTAGTATGCCTTCATTAAGTCACATATTACACCACCACGGGTGTGATGGGCATGATGTACAGTTTTGCAAGGAATACGGTGTTATTAGATAGTTAACACAGGTCAACTGGGACATTGGGCTTTTGTAGACATTTGTACAATAGGAGTTAATGTTATCTACTTTGTTTCAAATTTTCAGATTTGCCCCTGAAGAAGGGACACTCATGTCCCGAAATGCATCGGGCACAACACTGAATGTCATTGCAAGGATATACAATTGTTTTTTCATGTATTGACAAGTAAAGTACATGTGATGTAATTGCAAATCGTGGTACTCACAAAGTGCAGAAATTAACAGAAAATTGTTATCATATAATTTGTTTGAAAAAATGTTTTGAAAGTAATATTTGAAAACGATGTTTGAATAAATGTAAAACATTCTGAATATAATCAGTACTAAGTCTTACAAAAAGCACAAGAAAAACACAGTGAACAGTGCGCAGAGTACTCAAGTCATTGAACTTGTTATTAACTGATGACACAGAGATGTGTGCCATGTCGTCTCTTCACTTTTCTATGTGGTTGTTAAGGTGGGTGTTAAGGTGCAGGGTCTCGAAGGGTGGCACAATAGGTGCAGCAGCCCTTAAAGGCCTTCCCTGGTCACAGTGCCCCTGGTACCCATGGTATCATTTACAAGAGGGTTACCTGTGGCCACAGATGTGCCAATTGTTGGTACAAAGCCTGATTGGCAGGGACCTAGGGCACATCAAGTCAAAGTACATCAAAAACCTGGCAAAAAGTTGGGGGTTACTGCAACAGAAACCCACTTTCCTACAACGTGCACAAAGATTCCATTCAAAAGCATTCCTAGAGACTGCTCATGGCTTTACACGTTTTGCCTTATGTTCCTATCTGAATATATGTTGATCCGGTGTGCGAGGCTCCCTGTGTGGTGTTTGTCATTTATCACATAGTTACCATTCTCATTTGAAGAAGTTTCATGCAGTTTCTGGGTAAAGGTGTACTATGATGTTCACCTCCTATATTACTGATGCTCTAAGCTATCACCTTAACAGTATTATATGACCTTGTGGTACTAAATGCTTCATAATGCTCTGTGAAAAATAATGAGGCTAGAATCCACACATTTTGAAAAACTGCAGCCTAGGAACACTAAATAAAGTAACAATTTCCTTACAAAATGAATACTTTAGCTATGTTTAACCCTTTGAATGCTGAAAGAAATATGTGCTTCACAATGTAGTTTAAATAATGTCCAAAAGATGACCTCATGCTTTGTTGGCTGTGTCTCATGTGATAAGAGGGAACTAACATTAAACAAACATTAAATAACTGTTCATCATGGGGTTAATGCCATAAAGCAGATGCTCCGACATAAAAGATGGTCTCCACAGACACATGGAAGTCTACTAGGTCCATAGCTAAGAGGGCTAAAAGGGTCAAGCAGTTATGTGAAAAATTATATTGAAATAATAAACCGTAATCAAGAAAACCATTATTTCAATATAATTACTAGGAAACCATAACCACAAATTTTAAAATATAATAGAGAATGGTGACAAAATGGAAAAATGTAATAGTTTCTTTGTAATGGGCCAATAAATGCATGTCTTCATTTGCACTGAGAGCCATTTGGAGCAGATGAACGGTCACTACTTACAGACTTCGAGGACTCTGACAAACGTACCTTCATTGTATCCAAGTTTCCCACACTGGTCATCAAATTTAGCTTTCCAGAGGATTTTCCTATAAAAAATGTACAATTTACACAATTACTACAGCATCAAGCAAAAGTAGAGATCATAAATGAAGCTCAAACCTATGCAACAAACAAATTAAATATCTTCCTATTTTTGAAGAAAACACTATATATGGAGTCAACTTTACTGGCTAAATGTATTCACAATACCACTCTTAAGGAGGAAGAAATTCATCGGGTGGATTATACATTCTATTAAGAGTTTACACCCGAAACTGGAAGGAACTGGAAATTTTCCAGAATCTAAATGAGGCCCATAATTTTTTTAAATTTTTTTTTTTTAAAGGGTGGGTCCAACAGGGCGCATTCTTTTTCACACAGAATGTAGTTCAAATTATCTTTATAACAGAGTGATAAAAAAGCGAGGACACAAAACTACCCAGTATCATTAGCACTTGCGCATTTCAACATTAGAATACAACTCTTTATTTTTATTCTCTTCATATTTATCCCGCACATATCATGGACCTAATCATGCCTATGCACAACGGAGAGTATCAAGTAGGCTATTCAAACAGGAGGAACAGCAAAAACAAGCAGCTCTGCACTGCTTTCAGGTACAACAGCAGGGATGGCTGCCCTCCCGCGACTAGAATCAAAGAACACAATTTGAGAGTAAAGAATGAAACTATTACTTACCTGTAGGAGTAGCTTAAAGGTTTAAGAATTTTCTGGATTTGTATTCTGTGCATTTTTCCGCCATCCAGTGGTTGGGTTCGGAACCGTTTGATTGCAGTCTCTTTTTAGGTTTTCCTTATTGTGTTTGATATATCTTAAAAGGGACTTATATCTTGCCTTCACTTCATATTTGTCCTTGGGCTTGTCACTTTAATTTTCCTTTGGATTCTATTGGCTGAGCGCTGTATTTCCTTTACCAATTTTTGTTTTTGTGGTGTGCTTCTCTTATCAGTTTCCCAAGGCCTGATTACTCATTCTCATCCGCCTCTCAACAGCTTTGATGGCTGGAACTACTTTCAACGATGCATCTGAAGAATTATCTGCCTGCCTACGTTTCTCCTACATTATCATTATTTACTTAACTATCCCTGGCTGCACACAAAACTTTCCCAAGCTCAGACGCCCCGGGACTCCTTTTTTTTTAAAATTTTATTTTCTTAAATCATTTACCAATGCTTTTTTTTCTTTAATTTATTATTACACGAGGCTTGGAATGCATCGCGCTACAAGCCACGCTTTCTCCCCTGAGCCTGGCCTCCGCAAAAGCCTCACAATCATTTTCTATCCCTGCTTGTTGTTGCATGAAGCACGAACCGCTGCAGCATGCAAATGATCTCCCAGCAGCAGTGTGCCGCGGATGTCAACATGTTGCAAAAGCTCTTTGCCTTATTTTATTGTTTGCTTTTGGCACGGTGTGCCAAGCTGCAGCCTCTACCCAACCCTCAAGAGGTATTCTGTTGATTGGTATTCTGTTGTTTTGCCTTTGCCAGGGCTTGCTCCTGCATTAGTTTCAGACACACAAGACGGGGCGTTTGCTGTAGAGAAAAGGGGGTGGTGCCCATTGCACAAAGCATTGAATTGCACATATGTCACATTCTACGACCGGGCTTCTGTGCTTCTCCAGGCCTGTGATGGGATCTAAACATGCGATGCCTGCAGGAAGGCTTTATGCCTGCAGGTGAAGATGCCGTGACTCACTAAGGTTTTATAGCGATGATGGTATCGCCCGCTCAAATTGCAACCTTCGCACTTCTTGCTTCACCCTTGCTGACAGGCATGCAACCACTCAGAGAGGGAGAGCCCATTCTACACGTTTTCGTCCATGTATCTTTTTCCCATTTTAATGAATTAGCTGCGTCTCTGTGGCTGTCCATACATCTCGTCTGTAAGCACATCACATTTCAAATTCCCAACACAGCCGTAATTTGGAAGTTCAGAATACACATCACATACCTCTCCTACATAAATATGTTGCTATTATGAATGCTTTATTAAACCTGGCCTAACACCACCTTTTAGATGATGCTTCTATCATTTAAAGTAGTCATGCTTTACATGGAGGAGAACGCACGAAAATGAACCCTTGCCAAAAAATATATTTCAGAAGATGCCAAAGAACACTAATAGGACAAGACAGTTACCAAATGGTGTGATATGGCCTATAGTTAAAAGGTCTGATTGCTGAAATCCGTCTAACCACGTAAATCTGCGTGCTCTGTAATTATATAAGTGATGCTGCAAGCAAAGTCTGCTCTTATGTTACCGGTTCTGTTTATATTGGTATCACATTTGATTGCCTGTCGCCCATAGTAAGCAGGAACCAATATGGCTCTACCGTACCTTAGAATCTTTGTCTTGTGAAGCATACTACTCAGGCTCCAAAGGCAACTCTGAGCAGCTCCAGCATTGTTGTTTATATTTAGCTTTCCCTCTACGGTGATGTAGGATTTTCAGGGTTCTTTGAGCTTTAACTTCAGCATTTTTACAATGTAAACATCCTGTTTCCCATTGAGATGTCTGTGGTATAAAGTGTCAGGCAGAGACACACAAAGGAGTGAACGGTGCTCTGAAGGAGTTAGATTGCACAGTGCCCTCGAATTTTCCACGTCCAAGCTTGAATAGGTCATCCAGTCCAGGTTTTCTGTTCATTCTGAGACCTGTAGGCCTGATTTTATGACTTAAGCAGGACTTCAAATCTCTGAAAAGCCTGGACTGGAGGCGTACTCGCGGATAGAAAGGGGACATCTGTGAGATTTGCAATTAGCGATCTGCACACAACCTTTACAGGTAACACTCGACACTGATCTGTTATTTAACTAAAACTAGTGCTCCTTTGTTCGACTACAGAAAGCTAAAACGACCATTCAAACCTGCTGGGATTTGAACCTCAAGATCACAGCGAGCATTTAACAAGCTGGGCTATCGTGTTGGCTCCAGATACACTGACAAAACATTCTGGTCTTTGCAGACACATACATGATCTGTACAGTTAACCCATGGTGCAGTGTCAAATGTAAAATTTGTGAAACATTTTATTATTAATTTTTTTTTAGGCAAAACCTTTTCTTTATTCTTAGCTTGAACTTTTCAGCACCCTTTTCTCTTCCCCCTGCATTTTCGGCATTCACCTACCATTTACTCTGCCCAGTCAACCTAACATTGCGCTGACAGTCAGATACTGCTTACCCACCACTCACACAGTGCTGACTCAGCACACCCATACCATTGACATACTTCTCACCCAGCACTCACATTCCTCTCATTCTCCACACACACCTCTCACAATGAACTCAAACTGTTCACCCTGCACTTATACTATTGACATACCGCTTACCCTATACTCGCACATCTCTTACCTTGTGCAGAGTCCCAGCTCAAAACCCTGTAAACTCACACAATTCTCATTCTGCACTGATCACACATCAATCACTATGCATTGAGGCACATTCACCCTGCACTTAGACACTTTTCACCCTCCATTCATGCACCACTCACCCTTCACAGAGATCACTCACACCATTCTCCCTACACCCAAACACTGCTCCCACACCTCTTATTATTAATCCCATAGGTGAAGCCTAATGCATTTACAATGCTTGTTCTTTTTTGAGTGGATGTCGTCACCACCATTTGGTGCAATGTCCTATCCTTATATTGTATTGCTACCCAGTATCACTATATCACTTTTGCATTTCATGCTTAATACTAGAATACAACTCTTTATTTTAATTCTGTTCATATTTATCCCGCACATATTGTGGACCTAACTATGCACAACAGAGTATCAAAGAGGTCATTCAAACAGGAGGAACATCAAAAACAAGCAGCTCTGCGCTGCCAAGATGGCTGCCTTCCGGAGACGTAAAAGAATAAAAGAACGCAATTTGAGAGTAGAGAATGAAAAGATTACTTACCTGTAGGAGTCGCTTAAAGGTTTAAGAATTTTATGGATCCGTATGCTCTGCATTTTTCCGCCATTCAGTGGTTGGGTTCGGAATTGTTTGTAGTCTCTCTCTTTTCTTTTTTTTTAGGTCGAGCTTAGCAGCGAGCGTGAACTGCTTGCGAGGCAAGGTGTAGCCTATCGCTTGTCATTGGTTGTTCCGGGTGCCTCTCTAAATTCCTTACTTTTGAATGGTAAGTCGTGCCCATTTATCCCTCCTTTTGGTCTGTCGTTCCCTCCCATAGCGACTTGCCCCATTACAGGGCTCATTTTGCTTCTGTCCATTTCAGTTCGTTTCGCGCACTATTTTTTCCGATTGCCTGCCTTGTGTTCTGGAAATGTTGCAAATGCGAGCAGCTGACGAGTGTTACGGCTTTCCCCTCCCACCCACTGTTTCTCCATGTGTTCTCCCCTTAGCACCTTAACTTTCACTTATGATCTACAGAGTCTGGGTCACTGAAGATCGAGATGAACAGGCACAATGTTAGAATGTTAGAAATGTGACTTTACCCGCTAGCTGCCGTTCACCGAATCTTTCGTTTTTAGCATCAATTATGTTCCACTCGCTCGGAGCTCCCTTACTCCATTTCTGTAAACAGGGCTGTAAATCTTGTTCTTTATCTGGTCACAAATGTGGCAGCTGTGTCTCTGCTCTCAGTGGTAATTCCTTATTCCAAGTCCTCTAGACCGTGCTGCAGCTGCTTCTCTGGTCCCAGTGGTAATTCCTCATTCTTTGTCCTCTAGGCAGTGCTGCATCTGCTGCTTTGGTCCTGTCAGTAATTCCTCCATTATAAGTCCTCTAGACAGTGCTGCAGCTGTGTCTCTGTTCCCAGTAGTACTTCCCCATTCTTAGTCCTTGTTCCCAGTGGTAATTCCCCATTCTTAGTCCTCTAGCTAGTGCTGCTAACTGCTGCTCTGGTCCCAGTGGTAATTCCTCATTCTTAGATTTCTTTGACAGTGCTGCAGTTGCTTCTCTAGTCCCAGTGGTAATTCCTCATTCAAAGCCCTATAGACAATGCTGTTACCTGCTTCTCCGGTCTCATCAGTAACTCCTCCACTCTAGGCCCTCTAGGCAGTGCTGTAGCTGTGTCTCTGGTCACAGTGGTAATTCCTCATTCTTAGTCCTCTTGACAGGGCTGCAGCTGCCACTCTGGTCCCTGTGGTAATTCCACATTCTCAGTCCTCTAGCCAGTGCTGCTGCTAGCTGCATCTCTGGTCCCAGTGGTAATTCCTCATTCTTAGTCCTCTAGATAGGGCTGCAGCTGACACTCTGGTCCCAGTGGTAATTTCACATTCTCAGGCCTCTAGGCAGAGCTGCAACGGAGTCTCCGTTCCCAGTGTTAATTCCCCATTCGTAGTCCTCTAGGCAGTGCTGCAGCTTCGTCTCTGTTCCCAGTGGTAATTCCTCATTCTAAGTCCTGTAGGCAGTGCTGCATCTGTGTCTCTGTTCATACATCCACTACACTCCAAACCAAAACACATAGATAAAAGACATTGTCATTTACAATGCCAATAGCTCCAACTCTGACATATGCGAGACCTAATGCAGCAAATGCTTGCTTGAGTGTCCGTCGTCATCACCATTTAGTTCAATGTCCTCTTGTATTGTATTGCAGCATTCATATAGCACTTACTTCCTCAAACTATGATGTCAGACGTACGCCCTCAACTTAGTTACCATCTTCAGAATAATTTTTCCCCTTGGCAACTTTAATGTGTTTGTTGCCTTCTTGGTTTCTGTTGTCCTGAGAATCTTCTTTGCCTGGTGGATGTGGGTGGTTCGCATGTGTATTCAGTAAATTCTTCAAGCTGCAAAACTACTCCTACTTGCAAGTAACGTTTTCGTTTTGCAACATGAATCTTTTCTGTATTCACATGCTGTGCATTGATTATATAGCTGTATTTTCTTATTTTAGGAGGCTGGGTTCTTTGGAGTGCGTTAGCGAACAAGTGTTTGAACACCCTTAGTCCAAGTTGGGCCTCTCTTTTGCCTTGGATGTCAACACAGTAATGTTTTGTGAACGTGTGCACTGAAGACCATGTAGCTGCAGCACAGTCCTAAGCCACGTTTTCCAGGAAGGCCCGAGTTGCTCTCTTATTCCTTGTTGAAGGCACTTATGGTCTTTGAGTGTTACTCTTACTGTCCTGTGACAATACTGCATTGTTTTTACAATCCATCTTGCAATGTTACCCTTTGTGACAGGGAACCCTCGCTTTTGTGGGGGTGTAGGAGGGATGGGCGAAAACCGAATCTAGGAGGCCGGCTGTGTTTCTCTATTTTGGCGTTTATTTTCTTTTTTTTGGGGTAGGCTTGATAGAACAGAATGCAAGAAGAATGTCTTAGAGGGGAAAACAAAATAATCTTGTGGTTGCTGATATGGCCTTCGAGCTCTTCTCTTTCCAATGGTAATCTTCTCCGGTTCTTTGTTTTAGGTCCGGGCTTCCGTGGTGTGTCGTCCCCGGTTTGCCAGGAGAAAAGACAAGGAGAGCAAGGTAAGTAAAAAGGTCTGGTGTATTTTGTTTATGAGGGATAGGGACCATCACCACACCCAGGGGTGTTGGGGGAAGGAAAATGCTACTTACCAGTATGCATCTGTTCTTGGCATGTAGAGCTGCAGATCCTCACACTGAGCATTAGATCGCCATCTGGTGTTGGGCTCGGATGCTTGCACCTTGTTGTTGTGTTGGAAGAAGTTTTTGTAGTCACGAGATAGGTGACTCCTCCCTTGGACGATAGTGCGCATGGGCATCGACTCCATCCTCAGATTGTTTTTCGCCATAATGGGAAATGATGGAGTTAGTGGAAAAGAAAGAGATGTCCATGTGTGTATATCTAAGTAAGATAGGGCTGGAACACATACAGGTCCCGGGGAGGTGGGTGGGCGTGTGAGGATCTGCAGCTCTACATGCCAAGAACAGATGCATACTGGTAAGTAGCATTTTCCGTTCGAGGCATATGAGCTGCAGAGCTCACACTGAGCATAGACTGTACAGCAGTATCTCCCCTAGCGGTGGTCACCTGTATGTGTTGCAGTAGTTTGAAAAAGTGTTTTAAGAACAGCTTGGCCCACAGAAGCTTGTTGCTTGGCTTGCACATCAACACAAGTGTGTGGTGTAGACCATGTGGCTGCCTTACAGATGTCTTCTAGGGGAATGTTCCCTAAGAATGCCATGGAAGCCCCTAGTTTGCGTGTTGAGTGCGCTCTAGGGGGAATTGATAATGTGCGCTTGGCTTTTTGGTAGCATATCTGGATACAGTTAACGATCCACCTTGCAATCCCAGCTTTTGAGATGGGATTACCTTTATGCGGTGGAGAGAAAGCTACAAACAATTGTTTTGCGAAATGACTTGGTCCTGTCAATGTAATACATTAGAGCTCTTTTGACGTCTAGGGTGTGGAGAGCTCTTTCTGCTACGGAGTCCGGGTTTTGAAAAAACACGGGTAGCTCCACAGATTGATTAAGGTGAAAAGGAGAAATTACTTTAGGAAGGAATTTTGGGTTTGTCCTGAACTATTTTGTTACGATGTATTTGTAAAAATGGCTCTTGTATGGTTAATGCCTGGATCTCACTCACCCTCCTGAGAGAGGTGATTGCGATAAGGAAAGCTACTTTCCATGTAAGGAATTGAAGTTCACATTTATGCAGAGGTTCAAATGGGGGTCCCATGAGCCTAGTAAGCACGATGTTAAGATTCCACACTGGAGAAGGTGGTAATCTGGGAGGTATGATCCGTTTAAGGCCTTCCATAAAGGCTTTGATTGCTGGGACCCTAAAAAGTTATAAGTGTTGTCTGTTTTGTAAGTAAGCGGCAAGTGCTGCTAGATGAAGACGTATGGACGAGTATGCCAAATTACACCTTTGCAAATGTAGTAAGTAGCAAATGATGTTTTGTATGGAGGCATGTAGTGGCTGGATATTATTGTTATTGCAGTAAATGGCGAATCTTTTCCACTGTGCTGCGTAGCAAGCTCTGGTGGTAGGGCGTCTGGCCTCTTTAATGTCGTTCATACAGTCCGGTGGTAGGTTAAGGTAACCGAACTCTAGGACCTCAGGAGCCAGATTGCAAGATTCAGTTGAGTTGGATCGGGGTGCCTTATCTCTCCATGGTTCTGCGTTAGTAGTGATGGGGAGAGGTGTAGTTTTTGGTGTGGGACTATTCATAGTTCCAGCAGTGTTGTGAACCACGCTTGGCGTGCCCATGTGGGAGCCACTAGGATCATTTTTAGAGACTGTTGTCGGAGCTTGCGTACTACTAGCGGAATGAGTGGGAGTGGCGGAAAAGCGTACGCAAATCTGCCTGACCAATTCATCCATATCGCATTGCCCTTGGACTGTGGGTGTGGAAACCTGGCGGCGAAGGTTGGGCATTTTGCGTTTTGGTGTGTGGCAAACAGATCTATGTCTGGTTGACCCCACATCTGGAAAATAGGTAGAAGAACTTGTGGATGTAGTTCCAGTTCGTGAATCTGTTGTGTCTGTCGACTTAACAGATCGGCAATCTGATTGTGAACTCCTGGTAGGTGTTCGGCGAGAAGGTATATGTTTTGTGGGATGGCCCACCTCCAAATGCTCTGTGCAAGTTGGGACAGTTGAAGAGAGTGTCCCCCCCCCTGTTTTTGTATATAATACATGGCCGTGATGTTGTCTGTGCGGATCAGGACGGCTTTGTTTTGTACCTGGAGTTGAAATGATTTGAGAGCTAGGAATATTGCTAGGAGTTCCAGATGATTGATGTGGAGCAGTCTTTGTTGAGTGGTCCATTTGCCCTGTGTTGTGTGATCTAACAGGTGTGCTCCCCATCCTGTGAGTGATGCGTCTGTTGTTAGTACTATTTGTAGAACAGGCTCGAGGAACGGCCGCCCTTTGGACAAGTTTTTTGTGTTCCACCACTGCAGAGAGCGATGTGTGCGGCTGTCCACCAACACCAGATCTGTAAGTTGTCCGTGAGCCTGATTCCATTGGTGTGCTAGACATTCTTGTAAGGGACGCATCTGAAGCTTTGCGTGAGGTACGATGAAGATGCAAGATGCCATCATGCCTATCAGTTGCATGAACACTCTGGCTGGGAGAGAGTGTTGGATTTGAAACTTGGTGATGAGAGCTTGTATACTGGCTATCCTGGCTGGGCTGGGATACGCTAGAGCTGTGGAAGTGTTTATTGTGGCCCCCAGATATTGATGTACATGGGAGGACTGGAGGTGCGACTTGGTATAGTTTATTGTGAACCCCAAGTTGTGTAGTGTTTGAATGGTTTGATGAGTGTGTTGGATACACTGGTTGAATGATGTGGCTTTTATGAGCCAGTCGTCCAGATACGGGAAGACATGTATTTGTTGTCTTCGTAGGTGCGCTGCTACTACTGCAAGGCATTTGGTAAATACTCTTGGAGCAGTGGTGACCCCGAATGGAAGGACTTTGAACTGGTAGTGTTGTCCATCGAGTACGAACCTTAGATACTTCCTGTGAGCAGGATGTATGGGAATGTGGAAGTAGGCGTCCTTGAGATCTAGTGTGGCAAGCAAGTATTCCTGTTGTAGTAGGGGAAGCACTTGTTGGAGAGTGATCATGTGAAAATGATCCGAATGTATATACTGATTGAGGGGTCTGAGGTCTAGAATTGGCCTTAGGGTCCCATCCTTTTTGGGGATGAGGAAATACAGGGAGTAAACCCCTGTTCCCTGGTGTAGTAAAGGGACTGGCTCTATGGCATGCTTTTGAAGCAGTGAGAGAACCTCTTGCTTTAAGAGTGTAAGATGGTGTGTGGACATTGGACGCTGCTTGGGTGGTATGTTTGGGGGGGTAGCTGTAAGTTCCAGGCAGTAACCATCTTGGATAATTTGTCTCACCCACCTGTCTGTTGTGATGGAGTTCCAGACAGGTAGGAACTGTGCTAATCTTCCCCCGACAGGAGTGGAATGGTCGGGGGGAAGTGGAGGGAAGTCACTGTTTAGCAGCAGGGGAGGTACGGGTGTTGGTGCTACCTCGGCCTCTCCCTTTACTGTTGTTCCCTCTGTAACCTCCTCTAAAATATCCTCTATTGGGGGATGTTTGGGTGGTATTTTTAAAGGAAGATGAACTATCTGTGCCGATGTTCCTGGAGGCTCCTCTGTAAAAGGAGCGACGAAAAGAGCCACGCGGTTGTGGAGACTGCAACGCTCCCATTGACTTGGCAGTTTCTGTATCTTTTTTCATTTTTTCAAGCGCAGTGTCCACAGCCGGTCCAAAAAGTTGGTTTTGATTGAACGGCTGATTTAGAATAGTGGTTTGGACCTCCTGCTTGAAGCCTGAAATGCGCAACCATGCAGGTCTTCTGAGCAGCACGCTAGTATTGACAGACCTAGCGGCAGTGTCAGCTGCATCAAGGGCACACTTAATTGACGCATTGGTGATTAGTTTGCCCTCTTGAATTAGGTCATTTGCTTGAGTTTTATACTGGTCAGGCAAGTGTTGTAACAGGGTTTCCAACTGGTCATAGTGGGCCCTATCATATCTGGCCAGCAGTGCTTGAGTGTTGGCTATGCGCCAGTGATTGGCGGCCTGCGCAGCTACTCTTTTGCCAGATGCGTCTAGTAATTTAGATTCTTTATCAGGGGGCGGTGCGTCCCCTGAGGTTTGTGAATTAGCTCGTTTTCTAGCATTGGAGACTACTAACGAGTCTAGAGGCAGCTGGCCTTTAATGTACGCAGGATCGTCAGGGGCAGGCCTATATTTTTTATCGATCCTGGGATTAAGAACCCTGGCGCGCACAGGATCTTTAAATATGTCGGGAGCATGCTTAATAACCCCTTTAATCATTGGCAATATTTGTACAGTTTTTTGGGACTGTTCAAATGTGTCTAACAGAAAATCCTCCTCTGGTGCGTTTGTGTGCATGTGTACCCCATGAAATACAGCAGCCCTATTAATCAGTTGTCCAAACCCAATATTATCATCCGGAGGAGAGGGTTTTGTTGGGTATGGTAGAGGGCTTGGGAGGTCTGGGGGATCTATTGGATCATTGTAATCCCAATCATCCTGTGGTGGGTCATCTGGATCGGTGAATGGGTCACCAGGGTCACCACCGTCACCTATGTCATCTTGATAATCATATGTAGGTGGTGTATGTGGTGGAGATGTTACAGGCTGAGGCGGTGTAACAGGTTTGTGGAGAGGAGGGGTGTTAGATGGAAGGACAGGGGAAGAAGGAGGCATAGGTGAAGTGGCACAGTTTCTTTTCCACAGGTACTGGCTTGTGGCGTGGTACAGCTGTGAGATGCCCTGTTTTAGGGTTGATGTGGATCTTTGTTTGCTTAGGATCAACAGGATGCGGATGAAAAAGCTCCTCCTCTTGGAGAACTGGTTTCGGAGCCGATTTTTTCGGTTCCGAGCGGGGTGGTGGCTGAGTTTTATGCTCTTTGGCCTTAAGAGGCATGGAAGAATCCTGAGGCTTGGTTGTCGGTTCCGAAGGCTTTGGCTTAGGGGCTGTGGCGTGATCTTTAGGTTTCGACGCCGGCTTATCCCCATGCTTCGATGTGTTCGAGGCAGGTTTGTGTTTAGAGGTGGAAGGAATCGGTGCCGATTTCGGAGCCGAGTGTTCTTTCGGTTTCGGTGACGAAGGTGCCGGTGGGACTAGCACATGCGGTTTGCTCGGTGCCGAGGTACTGGAAGGCTTGCATTTTTTCTTCGGAGCTGGGCTCGAAGGCGGGGCTTCTGAAGTGTGTTTTCGGTTGCGACTGGGGCCAACGGGCGAAGTCTTGACCGGTGCCTTGTGCTTTGGTGGGGGGGTTGGGGTAGGGGCAGTAGTACTCACTCGTTGCCCAGGAGTGATGGGGTCGTCTGAGTCTTCTGCCTCTGACACGATTTGGAGATCCTCGGAATCTTCTTCAGGGACATCTGGGCCTTCGTCGAAGATGTCCACCGGTTCCAGAGCTGATCTCTGCGCCATGACGTGCCTTCGAGCTCTACGATCTCGAATAGTTTTCTTCGATCGAAAGGAGGCGCAGGCTGGGCAGCTGGACTCGTTGTGGTCGGGCGAAAGGCACAGGTTACAGACCTCGTGATGGTCACTGTGTGGGAATTTTGCTCCACACTGGGGGCATTTTCTGAAGGGCGTCCTTTCCATGAGCCGTAGGCCTCACGGCGTCGATGGGCCCAGCGGCCCGCGTCGACGACTGAAAAGGAATCGATGAAAGGCGCGTCGAGATTTCGATGTCGATTGGAAAGTTTGTTGGAAGTTTTGCGCGTTGAAAAGTTTCAAAACTAAAGTTTCGAACCGGTGTGCAAAAATTGCATCCGAACCCAATGGCGGAAAAAACCAATCTGAGGATGGAGTCGATGCCCATGCGCACTATCGTCTAAGGGAGGAGTCACCTATCTCGTGACTACAAAAACTTCTTTCAACACAACAACAAGGTGCAAGCATCCTAGCCCAACACCAGAGGTCGATCTAATGCTCAGTGTGAGCTCTGCAGCTCATATGCCTCGAACATCTCCTTTCTAGTGAGAGTTGTAAATCATTGCCCCCTTTCTATTGGGTTGTCTAAGTACTCATATACTGGATCTCCCGTTTTAATTACTGAGATTTTGGGGAAGGGGAAAGTGCGCAAGAAAATCACGTGAAATCGCCTATTCTACTATCAACTCTTTGTGGTTTGAAACTAACTGCGCCCCTCTTGCTATTTTTCTTCTTAAATGCTCTTCCTATCTTTTGATAGATTGGTCTTCCTCTCAAGCCCAATCTCAGGTTTCATTATTATCAGGGAAGGACATCCATTTTTTTCCCTTTTTGGTGCCTTCTATTCACAACGGATAACGAAAAGAAAAAAAAACAACCAGACCTCAAAAGGGAAAAATAATGGTCCAAAAAAAAGGAATTCACTAGGCCGGATCGTTTTCTCTGGACAGCACTATTTCCGTGATTGGGACAGTGCCTCCTTCTGGCCCCTCAATCACCACTTGTTTCGGTTCGCCCCCTTTCCTTTTTTCTCCCCCCACTCCTTTCTCATACCGTCCCTTATGTCTCCCATCCCTTCCAATCACGTACCAGGTAAGCCGCAACTCTCCTGAGTTGCGGCAGGAGAGTCACGCTTCCCAGGTCGACCACCACTCTTCACTCCAGGTTTCTGGAGTCTCGTCGTCTTCGCGAGCGGTCCTCGGTCCCAGTATAGCAGGAGATGGTCTTCTTTCTTCGTTTCCCCACATGGCACCTCCGACGTCCTCGGAGAACTGGTCCGGCTCTCCTCTTCCCGAACGCGGCTTGGGTCCACGCTGTTCTTTTCGACGTCTTCCGGGTGCTGCCTTCTCTTCCTCTCCTCCAATCAGTTTGTCCTCTGCTGGCTCCCCGCCCTCCTTTGCGATTGGCCATTAGCGTATGTAGCCCTGCCTTCTTCTTTCATCAGGGACTCCTCGCCAAAGAAGTTATCCCTTTCTTCTTTTTTTTTTTTAGGTCTCGGGCCTAGCGTTGCAGTGCGCAGCGCGAGACCTCTTGTATGGGCTTCTGAAAGCTGACCACACGCTCGTGCGTGTGGTTTTGCTTTCGCCGGCTGCCATTGGCTTTAGCGTGTTTAAAAAAAATAAAAATAAGGCACGCAATTGGGCAAAGGCGGGCGCATGTCCCGCCTTTGCTCCGCCCATTCCCATCGGTGTCTAGCACGCGCAGCAGCGCGCGTTCGCCTCGCTCCCTTTCCCCCCGCTCCTCTGTGGTGCGTGCGCACCACTGGTTTAGCTTTGATGTTTAGTTAAATGGTGCACATGACAGGAAAACGAATATAGCCTGCAGAATAGACTTTAAACATATATACATCGTTAAATAAAATATGACTTGAGTTTTAAACGTTCTGGCATGTGTCACTAAGGTTGGTGAAGTGGTTTACGAGACTGCGCCTCGGCAATTGAGGGTTGAGTGACGCGTGCGCCGGTGTGTGTGTACGCGTGCTTGTTGCCGCGTGCAACGCAAGCGTCAGGGAATTGAAGACTAAAAAATAGACTAAATTCTGTCGGCTGCAGCAGCTCGCTGTGCCCACCGGGCATACGCAGCTGCCGCTTGATGTCTAGCACTGTGAGAGCACCTTTCTGACAGGTTCTCAGGCTCGGCTCTAAGGTCAGCGGATAATTAGCGCCGGGAGCCTGCGATGCACGCACTGACAGCTGCACTCTTTAGTGAGTGTGCATTGTCTCCACCTCCGCGGATTCCAAGGAATGCTGCATGCGTTTGCTGACGAGTGTCGTCTCTTACAGGAACTGCAGCACAGGTTTCAATTGTGTATGGACAGAGCGTGGGATAGGACGCATATGCACGTTGTGATTTATGCATAAGTGCAAATAGATGATGTCGCAAATCACCTTTGTGCTGGTCTGCCGGAGGTTTTTCACACAATTTTTGCCAGTCTGCAAATAAAGTGGTAATGAAGGGGGTCACATGATCTTTATGCATGGTATTAATACTTGCAGTTGGTATTGGTAACTACAACTAGTTACAACTTAATGATGGGAGTTGCCCATGTTAATGATGGGCTAGAACAGGCAACTGTCGAGCTAGAAGTCAGGAGCCAGAATGCTGCCTCTCCCTTTCTTTGGTGCTTGTGCCCTGCCTCTTCTTGCCCCGCCCCCTCTTCCCTTATCCATGTCGTCCTGCATCGTGTGGAGCAGTACTTCATGACGCTCAGGCAGGAACTTTGAACAACCATGTGTCGCTGTCTCTTCCCTCTTGCAAGTATTTACATCATTCACCAACACTGATACATCATTCCTTCACCTTGTGATTTGCACCATATCACACGTGAACTTTTACTAGCCACACACTTCACTCTAATACACCACACGATTCCTCACTCACCGTCATATGCAATCATACGCAGTTGCACATGCGGAGGGAAGCTTGCACTGCTGCTGCCTGTGATGTATATGCGAGGAAACTTGGACTGCTGCTGTTTCTGATATGTCCGCTTGAGGAAGCGTACTTTGCTGCTACATTATCAGTAACCATTGTGTGTGTGGCAGGAAACCATGCACTGGTTTTGTATGTAGGTCTGTGCAGCATTGTGCACATAATGGAAGCTTGCACTACTGCTACAGTTTTGCCCTTGTTTTGTATGGGTGAGGAAACTTGAACTGCTCCATTGACCTGGAGGTGTTCTTTCTGTCAGTGAGGCATGCGCTGCTGCAGACCACGCTGTACATCCAAGTGTGATGCTTGGTGACAATTTCTTTCACTGTGCAAAAACCAGTATAATTTGCTTTATAGCTGTTTGTTTCTGTCATCTTTTAAAGCACAGTACCATTCACCGCCCCCACTCGCCCTCCTTTTCACCGCCCTCCCTTTCACCACTTTCACCCCACCTCCCTTTCACCACCCCACCCTCCCTCCAGTTCATCACCCCCAACTGCCCTCCCGTTCACTACCCCCACCTGATTGCCAAAGGCAATAGCTTGCCCATAAGCAAGACATATTGGCTTTGCCAGTGCTTGTTTCATGTTGTAACCTCCCGTGAGGACTGGCCCTTTTACCTGTGTTATTACTCCGTATGTTTTATTTACAGTCTGTGAGCACTATTTTCTTACATGACTTTCTCCTACCTGCTGTTGCAGGCATGACACGCTCTTCCTCAACGTAATGACTTTTTTTTTGCAGCGCAGCACACCGTGCTTGGACTTTACCAATGGTGGCCATGCAAATTTTCTTTTGTTATGCGCGGCGCGCCCAACTCTATTTTTGCCACATTGTATGCTTTTTCCCAGCGCTTCATTTTTATTAGTAATTGCGGCGCGCTTGATATTTTCAAAATGCGCGGCTCGCCCGACTTATTTTTATCAGCAATGGCGGCAGCACGTGATATTTTTAAAATGAGCGCCTTGCCAGACTTGCACCTTTTGATTTATAAACAGGTTTATTTTTTTTTAGCAGCGCAGCACGCTTTAACAACAGCAGCCGCACACCTTTGTTTTTGTTGGAGTAAGCAGGCTGTTGCGGCTGCGTGCCTTTCTTTCCAAAAGGTTTGCCTCGCCTCACGTGCATCCCTGCTGAAACTTGCTGATTTGTAACAAATGTTTGTTTTTTTCCAGCTCAGCGCGCTTTAACAATAGCAGCTGCGCGCCTTCATTTTCTTTCCATTAACCAGAGGGGTGGAACCGGTCCATCTCCACAGCTTAAAGTGGAGTCCTCAAAACGCACCCAAGGATGCCTCTCCCCGCTCTCCTACAGGCAGCCGACGCTGCCTCAGAGCAACGCTGCAGCTGCTCAGCATGGCATGACCAGATTGCATTATGTAAGGGTTCTTTGAATATAGCAGGCCGGCAACCATAGTGCTTGTTTCCTGATGCCGCAATTAACTACCCTGAAAGGATAAACATTGATTTCCTTAGTGACCTTGAGAGATGACACTAGCGTGGAAAACAGCAACAAAAGCGCTATTTTGTGCCACGTACATTGATGCCTAGCCTGCCTTTCAGATTGTGATAGTTACTGCGGAGTTTCTCAAAGCAGAACCTCTTATTCATTCCTCTCAGGTTCCTGGTTGACCTTGTACAAAGTTTAAATATGAACTCATTTTCTTTCTTACTCAAAACCTTGGGTATTACATTTTTGCTTCCAAACAGTGAAACTATCGATTTTAAAACAGAATCTTTTTTCCCCTTCGTACTGTGTTTGTGTTTATACATTCACTACAATCCAAACCAAAACACATAGATAAAAGACATTATCAGTTACAACGCCAATAGCTCTAACTCTTACAAATGCGAGACCTATTGCATTGCAAATGCTTGTTTTTACAGGGAAGGAGTTGCTGGAGCTGCTCGCCATGCTGGGACGAAAGAGGTAAGTGAGGGTTGATTCGGGGTATAGGGTTGGGGCTTCTTAGGGGTGATGGATTGAGTTCAGGGAGCGGGGCCTCTTCTGTCTCACAGGGTGAAAGCTGCAAAGGATTGCTCCTCCTTTCTCATTGTTTTTGTTGTTAAAGATAGAACATAATTGCTTGTCTGACATCCAGCTGTAAGGACTTTTCTGCCCGTCAGGCTGATAATTGTATGGCCTGATTAACATGGAAATGCAATACCACCTGTGGTAGGACTCTTAGGTTTGTTCTCATTAACACCTTATCCTTATGTATTTGAAGATATGGTTCCTTAATGGTAAGAGCTTGAATTTTGCTTACTCTTTGTAATTGTGTGATGACAATCACGGAGCCCGTTTTTAGAGTTAGAAATTTTGTCTATGTGTTGTGCTTTGCTTAAACAGTAATTTTTTGAGCTGTGTTAGTACCTGTAGGAAGCTGGCTCTGTATTTACTTTATCAAAGTAAGGTATAGTGTGCACAGAGTCCAGTGAATCCCCAAAGGCTTACAGAGACTCAAGTAGATCTAAAAGCTCTATTTGTGGTAGTGTGGTCGAGCAGTTAGGCTTATCAGAGGGAAGTGTTAAGCATTTATTGTACACACTCAGGCAAGAAATGATAGCACACACTCAAAGACTGAATACAGACCAAATGTTTTGTATGAAAAGTTATTATTTTGTTATTTTATTTCTAGAACCACAAGGAACTCAGTTGCAGGTAAGTAACAGTTTTTTCAAAGCAGTAATGTTTTAAAAAATGTAGTATGATATATTTTGCAAGGCAGGAGAAATGCTTTACAGTCTTAGAAATGCTTTTGTACTTGTCAATCAAAACAGTAGCACTTGACTATATGAAAGATACAGTTGTATGCAATAGGTAAGACACAATGCAATCCTAAGGGAGGAAAACAGTGTTAAGCATTAGTAGGCAAGTACTCGACTTACAATCCCAGTCTTAGGGTGTTTTGGCCAACACTGGGCTAGGTTCTGTTTCAGGTAGGTACTGCATCACCAGCGGCACTGGGGCGGCCGGGTGCAGAGGTCACTGGGCCCAATGTAAAGCAATGGAGACTGGGGGCACCTCAAAGAGGCATGGTTTGCAGGCGAGTACCTGTGGTTTCAGGGCACTGGCCCGGGGTTTGATATCAGCACAGGTGGGGGGGCCACAAGGAAGCACCAAAGCTACACTACCAGCGACACAGGGGCGGCCGGGTGCAGGGTGCAAAAACAGCGCTGGGAGCCCAATGCGTTTCAATGGGGAATTTCGGTCGCACATAGAGGCTGCAGTCTCGGACCAGGAGGCTGGCTGAAGGTGACCACCGGCTGGGCAGGTAAGTTAAAAGACTGGGGGAGGTTACGCCTCTTTAACTCTTTTACCGATGCAATCGGGCCTTCTGCAGATATGGCTATGGCGGAAATAGCCCTAATCCCGAAGCCCGGGAAGGACCCCACACTCTGCTCCTCCTTCCGCCCCATTGCCCTATTGAACACAGACCTTAAACTCTACACTAAAATACTTGCTAAACGCCTCAGCACACATCTTCCAGGCCTAATCGAGCCGGACCAGGTGGGTTTTATTCATCAACGTCAAGGGGCGGACAATGTGCGCCGAATCGCGCACCTGGTGGGGAAAGCGCGCCACTGGAAGATACCCTCTTGCCTACTTTCGCTAGACGCCGAAAAGGCATTCGATCGAGTGGATTGGGTGTTCCTCCGAGCCGTGCTGCAGAGAATAGGACTAGGCCCACAGATGATAGCGCGCATTATGCCCCTTACCTCTCACCGCTTGCAAGGGTACGAGTTAATGGCCAACTCACGCGAACCTATCTCTATTCTCAGGGGCACTAGGCAGGGATGTCCCTTGTCCCCTTTACTATTCGCCCTCGTAGTTGAACCACTCGCCATTCTGATTCGCCGATCGCCTGATATCCATGGTCTTACCCTCGGGGGCATAGATCACAAGATTGCTCTCTTTGCAGACGACCTCCTTCTCACACTGTCCAACCCGACTTGCTCGTTGCCAGCAGTACACACTCTGCTGCAGTCATAGGAGCAAATCTCAGGGCTTAAAATCAATCATACGAAATCATGGGCTCTCAACCTCACGATTCCGACGGACGAAATCGCGGCCCTGCAAGCCCTTGTCCCCTACCAATGGGCTACTAGTTCTATTAGATATCTAGGACTTAATCTGACTCCGGATTTGGCCAGCTGGTCCCAAGCTAATTGGCAAGAGTACAAAAATGCAGTTGTAACCGACTTACGAGCATGGAGATCCCTGCCGCTCTCCTGGCTGGGGCGCCTTAACACAGTTAAAATGTCCATCCTCCCAAAGATACTTTATTTATTCCAGACCCTGCCAACGCCCATCCCAGAGCACCAAATTCAGAGCCTACAACGTGAGTTAGTCGCATTCATATGGGGAGGGAAGCGACCGCGATTCTCCAGTAAAATCTTAATGCTCCCGCGCGATAAGGGTGGACTCGCCTGCCCTAATCTATTAGAATACTATTGGGCATCCCATCTCCGCTTTATACCAGAGTGGACAGCTTGGGAGAGCGAGAAGGTGTGGTTCCATATGGACAGGGCGGTTACCTGTCGCCCTATCTGGGATCAGGCGTGGCTCCCCCGTGAAGCACGCTCCCGCAGTGCATGTATGGCGACCCCTACTAAGACTGTACTCGAGATTTGGGACAGGCTGGCCGTCCGCAAGGGTCTCACTTCTTTTCCGTCTCCGCACACCCCAATTGCTCGCAATCCGCAATTTCCCCCTGCTCTTCGCCTGCCCTATTTCGCAGAATGGACGGACAAGGGTTGTAAAACGGTGCGAGATCTATTTTTAGGGGGTAACGTCAGAACTTTTGCCCAATGCAAGCAGGAATATCAACTATCAGAGAAGGAGAGATTCCAATATATACAACTCCGGCACTGGATACAGGCGTCCTCTCTATCACAGGCGGCTACACGGCCTTTCACACCGTTCGAACAGCTGGCTCGCACATTCGACAATTCCAAGGGATTGATATCTCGCATATACCAAGTCCTCCAGCACTCACAACGCCTCACTCCCCACCCTTACCAACAGCAGTGGCAGTCTCTTCCCGGCGCCGACATTGCACCCTCTCAGTGGACGCGTCTTTGGCGCGATATCCCGAAAACTTTTCATAGCATTCCCCAGCAGGAATCCGCATACAAGGTAATGACCCAATGGTACTATACCCCCCCTAAGGTTACATAAAATGTTCCCCAACTCCTCACCTCTCTGTTGGCGCTGCACTCATACCCAGGGAGATTTCATACACATATGGTGGTCGTGCCCTCTCTTGACCACCTACTGGAAAGAAGTCCTCAGCCACATTAAACGGGTGCTAGGATACCCACTACCTGAAAACCCACTCACGATTGTACTGGGCCTCAGGCCGGTGAACCTACGGGCTATGACCCGCCGTGATTGGCATCTCAGTCTTCATATGCTTGGAGCTGCTAAGCAGACCATCGCCCTTTATTGGAAAAAGGCGGAAACGCCCTCAATAAATGTATGGTTCGCCCGCCTGTGGCAAACAGTGGTAATGGAACTGCTCACAGCGCGTCTACAATATCGAGACACCCAGTTTACGAAACTATGGAAGCCACTGGTGGAACACCTGGGACGACTAGAGAATACTAGACTGCAGTCACCAAGGCTGCGGGCTTTACGCCTCTTTGATGATGCTGTACACCCCACAGATCCAGACAGATTTTGGAATCCTCCTGACTGCTCATCCCGCGCTGCGCTCCCACCTACCCCATATGACTTGGGTCCTGTGATTCTTGACGTCCCGACAGCTGCTGTTGCTACCAGCATCGCCCCGCAAGGCGCTAGAGGCATCAAATAGCAGCGCTATCGCTGCGCCCCCTGCGATGCGAGTTATTCCAGGCACATTGTCACACTGCCTCCGTCCCCCCCGCCACACCCTCTCCCTTCTTCTATAGTCCACTCTTCACCCCCCCCCCTCTCTTTCTATTGGTTTTTTCTTTTTATTGTTTGTACACTGCTTACAGCCTCTTGGCGGCGCATATGCTAAGTTAAGGCATGGCTTCTTGAGAATGAGCTCTGATGAGATAGCGCGCAGCTCTGCACCCTGGCGACTTGGATATTGCCACAGGACAATCATAGCTGTATGATACCTACGCCAGAAAAGCGCATAAATGATGTTGTTTCTTGCCTGCTCTGTAATTTCCTGTAAAGTGCGATACCCTTGAGCCTATCCAACAAGATGTGCTGAGCCAACAATGCTTGATTTAAGATATGGGCCACGGTGTTCAGGTTGGCCTCTTTCATATCACTATGTGGCGCTTGCCAATTGTAAAACTGATTAATGCGTTATGATCTTCTCTAAATGCAAATAAAAACGTGTTTGAAATAAAAGACTGGGGGAGGTCAAGGTACTGTCGGTTAAGCTCCCCAAGGCCGGAGGGCTGAGGATGCAGGGGTACCTTTTGGTGTTGGATCTTCTTGATTGGAGCCGGCCAGAGTCAGGGGGCCCCGTCGTGTAGAGGCTGCAGGTGACTTTGTGGGGCCCAGAAGAGGTCAGCCACCGATGGAGATGAGGTCAGGATTGCGGAGGAGACTTCACAGGACAGGTGAGCCACTTGAACTTCGGCCGTGGTCGACCGGTGCAGAATGGGCAGGGGTCGTGGATCGGCCTGGATCCGGAATCCTTGGTGTTGGAGTTTTCTGGACAGGGCCGATGTCCTTGGGAGATCAGTCTTTATTGAAGAGTGGTAGTCTTCCTGGGGTTCTTGGAAGTCGCTGGCCATGGGACAGGTGTCGTCTTCTTCACAGGCTCGAGAAGCAGGAGACAGGCCGGTAGGGCTGGGGCCAAGGCAGTAGGTGTTGTCTTGCTTTGCTGCACGGTGTCTTCTTTGTCCGCCTTCTTCTTAGGTTGCAGGAATCAATCAATCAATCAATCAGGGAATTGTAAGCGCGCTACTCACCCGTGAGGGTCTCAAGGAGCTGAGAGGGGGGGGGGGGTCCGCAGATCTGTTTAGCCGAAGAGCCAGGTCTTGAGGGTCTTCCTGAAGGTGTTCAGGGAGGGGGCGCGTCTGATGTCTGCCAGTTACTCGTTCCAGGTCATGGCTGCAATGTGAGAGAAGGATCTTCCCCCTGCTCTGGCTCTGTGGATGCGCAGGGTTTCGGCCAGTGCGAGGTTGGAAGATCGGAGGTTTCTTTTGGGTACGTGGAAGTTGATTTTGTCGTTGAGGTATTTGGGTCCGTTGTTGTGTAGGCATTTGTAGGCGTGAGGGAGGATTTTGAAAGTGACTCCACGGGGAGCCAGTGGAGACTTCGTAGGTGTTGGTTGATGTGTTCGTGTCGGGGGATGCCGAGGACGAGTCTGGCGGCGGTGTTCTGTATTGTCTGGAGTTTGCGGAGTAGGGACTTGTTGATGCCGGCGTAGAGTGTGTTTCCATAGTCCAGTCTGCTGGTGATGAGTGCGTGGGTGACTGTCTTCCTTGACTCAGGGGGGATCCACTTGAAGGTCTTGCGGAGGATGCGGAGGTTGTTGAAGCAGCTGGAGGTGACGGCGTTGACCTGTCGGTTCATGGTGAGTGATGAATCTGAGTATCAAGGTTCAGGGGTGCCCCTAAATACTTAATTTAGGGGCATTACAGGTACAGGTAGATGGTAGCCAATGGGCTACTTGCCTTTAGGGTGACTACACCCTTAGAATGTCCGCTCCCTTTGGGTCGAATCCTTCCATTCAAGATGGAGGATTTCCTAGCGAGGTGGTCACCGCTGTCCAGGGCACCTTGGGGTGGTCCTGACAGAGAGGGGACACACCTCTCCTGACTACTAATTTTCCCGTCGACCTTGCCGCCAAAAGCGGGGCCTGGTCAAGCGGGCGGGTATCTCCACTATTTGGAGGCCCTGGCTAGCATATCAAAGGGCAGGAAGCCTTGGAGGCTCACCACCCTGAATGCTGTTCCTGCTTGGGGGTAGGTGTGAAGCACCTCCACCCCAAGTAGCCTTTGTCTCTGACCCACGAGAGCACAAGGGCTCCCACCTCCGGGTCAGAAACATGTCTGTGTGTGGCAGGCTGGTGCAGACCAGTCAGCTGGACACGAGGGAGTTGGTGGTTTTTCAGTGGGCATTTCTAAGATGACCACTGAGTTCATTGTGTAATAAATCTGTGGATACCAAACTCCTTAGCATTCAGTAAAGCTATCATGGAGCTGTAGAGTTCATAATGACAAACTCCCAGTCCATGTACTCGATATGGCTTCACTGCACTTACAATGTCTGTGAATGGCACAGACACTTTAGGGGCATATTGCTCAGGCAGCTGTGCCCTCACCTGTGGTATAGTGCACCCTGCCTTAGGGCTATGAGGTGACTTAGGATTAGTTACTTACCTGTAATCCTAGTTCTCATCCAGGGGTATACTCATCATAGTCATAATCTATGAATAATCCCCGCCCACGTGCGGGATCCCGGAGTATATAGAAAATACATATATATATATATATATATACACACATATGTGAAACATATACATGCAGCCTAAAAATGTTTCCAACATGGGTAGAACTGCCGAAATTACATAGGTTTGCATTGTAAGACAAATACCCTCCTAACCCATAAGGAAAAGAGGACATGCACAGAACAATTGTCATATACCAATGCTTTATTGCCACAAGGAAAACTTGTAATTGCAGGCATTCGCCTGTAGGCTGCATTGCAGAGCAATAATGAAACCAAGACAAAAAAACTGGCACCTTGCCTTTAAGGCTTCCAAGGGTTAGGGTACCGTGCCTTTAAGGCCTGCGGGAGACCCTCTGCTCCCATCATGCACCACAGGTGACAGTTAGGTCAGTTCTTTTTGACGGTGTATAATGTAGAGACACCTGAGTAGAGGATGCAATAATATAGAAGGACTCCAGTGATGCTCGTCCGGGGAGGAGGAAGGGTCGCTTATGACTATGATGAGTATACCCCTGGATGAGAACTAGGATTACAGGTAAGTAACTAATCCTTCTCATCCAGGGGATACTCATCAATAGTCAATCTATGAATAGAGTAGCAAGCCTATACCCAGTACCTCGCGGACGAGCAACTGAGTATACAGAACATTACATTCAAATTGCAATCATGCAAACAAATTCCTCAAAGAGGCCTGCCCCACCTGGGCATCGGCCTGTGCATCAGAATCTAGACAGTAATGACGTGTAAAGGTATGCACCGATCGCCATGTGGCTGCCTTACAGATTTCAGACATTGGAACATTGCGAAGGAGAGCTGTGGTAGAGGCTTTCCCTCTGGTAGAGTGCGCTTTAGGTCTGCCTTGTAAGGTCTTGTTAGCTAACTGGTAGGATAAAGCTATACAAGAGACAATCCATCGAGAGATGGATCTTTTAGATGCAGCTAGACCGGTGTTAGTAGAACCGTAGTTGATAAAGAGCCGGTCAGATTTCCTAAGTGTGTGAGTTTTGTCAAGGTAAAACTTCAGCACTCTCCGGAGATCTAAAGAGTGTAATGATCTCACAGGGGGAGTTGAAGGTTTAGGAAAGAAGGTGGGCAGCGTAATAACCTGATTGATGTGAAAATCCGAGACCACCTTAGGGAGGAAGCTCGGATGTGTACGTAGCACCACCCTATTGGCATGAAAAACAGTATAAGGTGACTTACAGCACAGGGCTTGAATCTCACTCACCCTGCGGGCTGAAGTGATGGCTACCAAAAAAGCAGCCTTCCAGGTCAAATGCTGCAAAGACGCCTTATGAATAGGCTCGAAAGGAGCACCCATAAGTTTAGTAAGAACAATGTTAAGTTCCCAGGGAGGAGAAGGAGATCTCACTGGGGGATAAACCTTCCTGAGTCCCTCCAGAAAATCCTTTACCACTGGCATTTGAAAGAATGAACCCTGGGTAGGGGACTTCCTGTAACCTGTTATAGCAGCCAGGTGAACCCTGATGGAGGGATATTGCAGGCCTGACTTTGCCAGGTATAACAAGTAGGGAAGGATCACTTGCTCCTGACCCTTAGTCGGATCAAAGGCGTTGTCCTTGCACCACAGGTAGAATCTCTTCCACTTGAAAGCATAAGATTTCCTGGTGGAGGGTCTCTTTGCTTCCTTGAGAATGGACATACAATCAGCAGGGAGGTCTAAGTGTCCGTACTGGATGACTTCAGGAGCCATGCAGTCAATCGCAGGGACGAGAGGTTGGGATGAAATACTCTCCCCTCGTTCTTGGTCAACAAGTCCGGGCGGCAGGGAAGCCTCCGGTGTGGAGCTTCGGACAGCTGCAGGAGGTCCGGATACCACCACTGGCGCGGCCACTCTGGTGCTATCAGGATCATTCTGGCGTTGGTCCTGTAAAACTTCTGTATGACCGCAGGGATCAGAGGGAGTGGTGGAAAAGCGTACAGCAATGTCTGTGACCATCCTATCAAAAGTGCATTCCCCCGTGATCCTTGTTGTAGGAATCTGGACGCAAAGACGGGGCATTTCGTATTTGTCGCGTCTGCGAACAGGTCGATGTCTGGCACTCCCCATTGCCGAAAAATGTCCTGAGCGACTTCTTCGTTTAACACCCAGTCGTGTGCTTCTACGAAGTCTCTGCTGAGAACATCTGCCTGCACGTTCAAGGTTCCTGGAAGGTGAACGGCTACGATCGTGAGACTCCTCGCCAGAAGCCACTTCCATATGGTCTGTGACTCCAGAGACAGGACCCGTGACCTGGTGCCTCCCTGCTTGTTCAGATAGTACATTGTTGTTGTGTTGTCTGTCTGAATCTGAATGGAGCTGGACTGTAGGGACGGGTACAGAGACTTGAGAGCCAGATGGACTGCCCTTAGCTCCAAGAAGTTGATGCGATAACTTCTCTGTGTCTCGGACCAGAGACCTTGTACCTGAAGCTGGCCCATGTGAGCTCCCCAACCTTGCAATGAGGCATCTGTAACTACAGTCTGTGTCGGAGGGACCTGGTGAAAAGGGACCCCTTGCAGAAGGTGTGAACGTTTCATCCACCATTTGATGGAGTCCCTGGCCGCCTGAGGAAGAGAGACACGATCTTCCCAACGGCCTGAGCGCTGTGTCCATTGATCTTCGAGGGACTGCTGTAGAGGCCGCATGTAAAGTCTGGCATTGGGCACAATGAAGATGCATGAGGCCATCGATCCCAGCAGTGATGACACCTGCCTTGCTGTGGGATGTATAGTGTTGAGAAGAGCACGGCACTTGATCAACATTGAGGACAACCTCTCCTCCGAAGGACACACGCTTGCCTTTGCGGTGTCTAGGGATGCGCCCAGATAATGTATCTTCTGCGTGGGGTTGAGAACTGACTTCTTGTAGTTGACTTGCAACCCCAGGGAGTGAAGCAGGTTGAGACAGTAAGTGAGATGGCTCTGGAGTAGTGAAGGTGTGGAACTCTTCAGGAGCCAGTCGTCTAGGTAGGGATAGACGAAGATTTTCCGCTTGCGGAGTAAAGCAGCTACCACCGCCATGCACTTGGAGAACGTCCGGGGGGCGGATTTGAGCCCGAACGGAAGTACTCGGTACTGATAGTGCTGTCGAGACACCTGGAACCTGAGGAACTTGCAATGTTTTACTGAAACAGGAATGTGAAAGTAGGCGTCCTGCAGGTCGATGGCACACATCCAGTCTCCCAGATGAAGATGTGGGAAAATCTGGTGCAGGGCTAGCATCCGTAATCTCTCTTTTCTTATAAACCTGTTCAGCAGGCGCAGGTCGAGGATAGGTCTGTACTCTTTGGCTACTCCTCGTTTTTGGACCAGAAAGTACCGTGAGTATACCCCTTGATTTCGCTGGTGAGGTGGGACCTCTTCTATGGCCTTTTTGGAGAGGACGGTACACACTTCGCCTTGTAACAATAAATTGTGTTGTTGAGGAAGGCACGTCAATTGAGGGGCAACTTGCGGAGGAGGGGTCTTGAACCTCAGCAAGTAACCATGCCGTACAATATTCAGCACCCATCTGTCTCTTGTTATGGATTCCCACTCTTCCAGGTGAAGAACGATACTCCCTCCTACCGGAGTGGCGAACGGGTGCGGAGGAAGCAATGCCTCACTGTTTTGGAGGCTGCTTGGTGGAGGACTGCTGTTGCTTATTGTTCCCTCTTCCCCTGCCAGGACGCTTGTGCTGGAATTGGAACCTTTGTTGGTTTTGGGAAGACCATTGAGGGGTTTGAACCCTCTGTTGGAAGGGCCGCTTGTCGTTCTGACGGAAGCGTTTACGAAACTCCTTCCGCTTTTCCTGTCCAACTGCTTTGACCGTGTCTAGCTCGGTCTTCATCTTTGTCATCTCCTCATCAGCATGAGAACCGAATAAGGAGGAGCCGTTAAAAGGAAGGTTGAGGATCTTCTTCTGGGCGTCCGGTTTTAGACCTGTGAGGCGCAACCACGCTGAGCGCCGCGAACAGATGCCCTGTGAATAGCCGTGCGCGGCGAGATCTGAGGCGTCAGCCGCCGCGCTGATGATTTGATTGGCTACTAAACCACCCTCTTGCAAGATTTCATGGAAGTCTTGTCGATCTTCTTTGGGAAGCTTGTCGGTAAACCTAGCCAGGGAGTCCCACAGGGACCTGTCGTAGCGCCCAAGAAGGGCTGAAGCACTTGCAATCTTCATAGATGATGCCGAAGTATTGCACATCTTCCTGCCATAAGAGTCCATTTGTTTACGGTCCTTTTCTGGAGGAACAGAAGCTGATGAGGCTGCGGAGTGCGCTTTCCTGGCGGCTGCCACAATGACTGAATCTGCAGGAGGATCAGACCTAAGGAACAAGGGATCCTGGTCTGGAGCTTTGTATTTTTTTGCGATCCTCGACGGAACTGACCCTACTGTGGCAGGAGTGAGGAACGTGGCCATAGCTGGTTCTAAAAAACCTGGCACCAGAGGTAGCAGAGGTCTGGGAGCTGTACGATGGTGCAATGTCTCAAAAATAATCGATGTAGGGACCACAGGAGTGCATAAACTGATATTTAGTTTCTTAGTTCCTCTGCCAAGTACGTCAGAGAAAGTCCCAATGTCATCAATGGGAGACACCCTTGAAGGTGGCGTAGATGAAAAAGTTGGCGAGTAGTCCCGAATAGAAGACGAAGAACAGGTAGATGATGTTCTGCGCCTCCTCTTACGTGGAGGATCGTGGTGCGAGCTGTGACGACCCCCTGACCGAGATCGGCGTGTAGAAGGCAACCTTGGTCTTCTGGAAGGCGACTTAGAAGGTCTTGCTGCGTATGACCGCGAGTAGTCCGAGCCCGGACCTCTGCGGGCACCTGTTCCAACGCCCTGCAGCCAGCGAGGCGACAGGCCGCAAACCTCCTTTTCGCCAGCTGTAGGAGATCTCTCTGGAGAAATCTGCACAATATTCAGCCCTGGAGATGACTGGGCCCTTGACGTCGAACGGGATCTCGACGTAGCATTTCTGTCCCTCGACGTCGATAAGGTCTGCGTCGCCCTCACCGTCGATCTGTGCAGCGATCTTGATCTCGACGTCGACCGCCCACGTCGATGGGGGGGACCTGGACGTCGACTGCCGGCGTCGATGGGGGGACCTCGACGTCGCCCTTGTCGCTGACGTCGATCTCCTCAACGGCGAATGATGCCGATGGGGGGGATCTCGACGTCGCCCTTCTCGCTGACGTCGACCTCCTCGACGTCGATTGATGGGACCTCGACGATGCTCTCGACGTCAATATGTCCCCTCGTGGCAAGGTCTTCGCCGGCGAGTCTCTCGACGCCGACCCCTTCGAGGGTGGCGGAGAATGCCTCGACGTCGACGGAAGCCTCGACGGAGCTTTGGAAGATCTCTCTGGACCCACAGCCTTCGAGCCCGAAGTGCTGTGCCTCGACGCCGACTTACTGGCATGCGGCAGAGAGTCTCGACGTCTAGACAATGGCTTGTCCCTCGACGTTGAAGAATGCCTCGGCCTCTTCGACGGCGATCTCGACGGCGAACATTCAGGCACCTGCTTCTTCCTGGACTCAGGGGAGGTGGAACGATGCCGTTTTCGGTGTTGCTTGCTTGAAGAGGGAGCTCTGATTCCATGGCCACCTCCATGATGGCCTCTATCTCTCTCCAGCAGAGCATGAAGCTTGATGCGTTCTCTGTCACGCAGAGTACTTTTTGAAAACTTCTGGCAATGATGCACAAGTTACTAACTTGTGTAACGATATATCTGTAAGAGACAGTAGTTAGTGACAGATTCCTTACCTTAGAATATCCCCAGGCGTCAGGCTGGATCCGGAAAGTTTTTGCGTAGCAGTACCCTTGCGCGTCGGTAGGCGGCGTCGTGCGGCTCCGCGTCCGTCGTCGGCGTTGTGATCGCCGGGATGACGTCGCGGGCAGTACTTAGGCGCCGCCCTGCGCGCTGACGTCAGTTCTGTACACGACTTTCCGCGCCAGGAACGCAGAGCCATGCAAGAAGCTGACATAGGTGTCTGAAAAATACTAGGGCCCTGAAAGGGATGTCCTTAACCCTAGAAATCAGTTCGCAGAACGGGGAGGATGGGTGGGCGGTAAGGAATCTGTCACTAACTACTGTCTCTTACAGATATATCGTTACACAAGTTAGTAACTTGTGCATCTGAAAGAGACACGTTAGTGACAGATTCCTTACCTTAGAATAGATACCCCAGCAATACCAACCCCGGTGGTGGGTCTGCGAACAAAGATCAGACAAGGAAGTCCTGGAGGACAGAACGGCCAAAGAAGCCGTCCCTCCGGACCTGACTGTCAAGGCAGTAATGCTTTGTAAACGTGTGCAGCGAGGCCCACGTAGCTGCCTGACAAATAACCGGCAGCGGAACACCGCGGCCCAAGGCCGTGGTAGCAGCCGTTGCCCTGGTGGAATGGGCACGCAGCCCACCAGGAGGCTCCTTCTTAGCCAAAGAATAGCAGGTCTTATGCACAAGGTAACCCAGCGGGAGATGGTTCGTTTGTGCACCGCCCGACCTTTTTTGGCGCCCACGTAGCCAACAAAGAGCTGGTCATCCACCCGGAAGTGTTTTGTGCGGTCGATATAGAAGGAAAGCGCACGTTTTGGGTCCAGACGGTGGAGCCTCTCTTCCTCTCTGGAAGGATGCGGAGGCGGAAAGAAGGTAGGCAAAGTGATGGTCTGCCCAATGTGAAAGGCAGTAACCACCTTTGGCAAGAAGGACGGACGCGTCCGAAGAACAACCTTGTCTGGATGAACAGACAGAAAGGGAGGTTTGCAAGATAAAGCCTGGAGCTCACTCACCCGCCGAGCGGAGGTGATGGCCACCAGGAAGGCTGTCTTTAGAGTCAGAAGACGAAGAGGACAGTTATGCAGAGGCTCAAAGGGAGCGCACATTAAAAGTTAAGAACCAAGTTCAAGTCCCACTGAGGCATCACAAATGGAACAGGAGGAAAGAGGTGTGTAATGCCTTTTAAGAACCTGTTAACAACAGGGGACTTGAAAAGGGAGGGCTGATCAGGGAGCCTGAGGAAGGCCGAGATAGCACAGAGATAACCCTTGATGGTACCCAGGGCAGAACCCTGTTGGGCCAGAGAAAGAAGGAACAGAAGGACCTCAGAAAGAGGGGCAGAAAGGGGGTTCACAGCCTTTGCTGTGCACCATGCCACAAATTTGTTCCACCTGCAGGCGTATACCACCTTAGTGGAGGGACGCCTGGCTGCCAGAATCACATCACAAACTTCGGGAGGCAAGTCGAAAGGAATCAACTGCCGCCGCTCAATCTCCACGCAAGCAGGTGTAGACTGGACAGGTTCGGGTGGAGGACCGTCCCCTGCTGCTGCGACAGAAGATCCTCCCGAAGAGGCAGACGGATCGGGGGATCTACGCTCATACTGAGTAGCTCGGAATACCAAACTCTTCGAGCCCAGTCCGGAGCCACAAGAATGACTTGGGCCCGGTCGTGCCGAATCTTCTTCAACACTCTGGGTAGAAGTGGTATAGGCGGAAAGGCGTACAATAGACCGCAACTCCACTCGTGACGAAAAGCGTCGCCGAGCGAGTGCCGCCTTGGAAATTCCAACGCGCAGAACTGATGACATTGCGCGTTCTCTTCGGTGGCGAATAGATCTAACCAAGGCTCTCCCCACTGTAGAAAGAGTCCTTGCGCCACTTCCGAGTGAAGACGCCATTCGTGATCCATCATGCACCTGCGGCTGAGTTCGTCCGCCCTGGCGTTCAGGGAACCTGCCAGGTGTTGAACCATCAGGAACATGCCCTGATGTTCCAGCCATGTCCAGAGGCGCAGAGCCTCCTGACAAAGGGTCCACGACCCCACCCCGCCCTGTTTGTTGCAGTACCACATGGCGGTGGTGTTGTCGGTGAACACCTGCACTACCTTCCCTTTGACAGAGGGAAGGAATGCCTTGAGTGCAAGTCGGATCGCCCGGAGCTCCAGAAGGTTGATATGGAGCCGGGACTCTGCCGGAGACCAGAGGCCTCTGATCTCCGCCTCTCCCATGTGACCGCCCCATCCCAGAAGGGACGCGTCCGTCACAACTGTATGCTCTGGCTGGGGAAGGGAGAGGGATCTGCCCATGACCCATTGCCGGTTCGAGAGCCACCACTGCAACTGTGTTGCAGTCCCCTCCGAGATCTGGACGTGATCGGACAGGTTGCCCTGGTGCTGCGCCCACTGGAACTTCAGGTCCCACTGCAGAGCCCGCATATGCCATCTGGCATGATTGACCAGCAGGATGCAGGAGGCCATGAGGCCCAGCAGCCTCAGGGTCATCCGTACCGAAACCCAGGATAAAGGCTGAAAGATCGGAATCATAGCCTGAATATCCCGGACTCGCCGTTCGGGAGGATAGGCCCGAAACTGCGTCGTGTCCAGAACTGCTCCGATGAAAAGGAGCTGTGGAGAAGGAATCAGATGAGACTTCGGCACATTGATGGAGAACCCCAGCGAGTGCAGGAGTTCGGCCGTAGTCTGGAGGTGGGAGACGACTGCCTGGGACGAGCCCGCCTTCAGCAGCCAGTCGTCGAGGTAGGGGAAGACTGAAACCCCTGCCCGGCGCAGATGAGCTGCGACCACCGCCATCACTTTCGTGAACACCCGAGGGGCACTGGTAAGGCCAAAGGGGAGCACGGTGAACTGAAAATGCTCGAGGCCTACCGTGAACCGAAGGTAACGCCGGTGGGCCGGCAGGACGGGGATGTGGAAATAGGCGTCCTGCAAGTCCAACGCTACCAACCAGTCTCCGGGGTCGAGGGCAGTCAAGACCTGAGCTAGGGTGAGCATCTTGAACTTCTCCTTCCGGAGGAAGCGATTGACGTTCCGGAGGTCCAAGATAGGACGCATGTCCTCCTTGTCCTTTTTGGGCACCAGAAAGTAGTGGGAGTAGCAACCACTCCCTACTTCTGGGGTCGGAACATGCTCGATGGCCCTCTTGGCCAAGAGGGCCGTGACTTCCTTCTGTAGAAGCACCAAGTGATCCCCTGACATGCGGTGGAATTGAGGTGGCATGGCTGGGGGGTGGTCTCGAAGGGGAGGGAGTAGCCCCTTCGGACAATGTCCAAGACCCACCTGTCCGAGGTGATGGGACGCCAGCGGTGAAGGTGATGGCGGACCCTGCCCCCGACTGGCGTACTGTGCACCTGAAAGGAGGAACTAGGAGGGCTTGGAGGCCGCGGACGGGTTGGAGGTGGTGGCCTGACCCGCACGCTGGTTGCCCGAACCGCCACGGCGGTATCCACGTCCTCGGCCACGCGAAGGCGCTTGCTGCGTGGGCCGTTGGCCGGGCTGTGGACGTGACTGGGCGCCCCTTCCGTGGCCACGAAAGGGGCGAAAAGCAGACGTGAGCGGAGGGCGCACAACAGCAAGGCCCAGGGACTTAGCAGTAGCCCGTAAGTCCTTGAAACGCTCCAGCGCATGGTCTGCCTTCGAACCAAAAAGACCGACTCCATCAAAGGTCATGTCCATGAGTGTATTCTGGACATCCCCTGAAAAACCAGTGGTTCTCAGCCAGGCGTGGCGACGCAGCGCCACCGTCGTTGCAAGCGATCTGCCCAGCGAGTCGGCGGTATCAAGGCCACAGCGGATGGTATATTTAGCCGCACCACGCCCTTCCGCAATGGCGCGGGTAAGCAGTGTCTGGACCTCCTCAGAACACTGCGGCAAAACAGTTGCCACCGAATCCCACAGGGAGTGGGTGTATCGGCCCAAGAGGCAAGCGGTATTAACAGACCGCAAGCCAGCACTGGAGGAAGAGAAAGCCTTCTTCCCAAAGTGATCCAGGCGCTTGGATTCCCTATCCGGAGGGGCGGTAGGGAAGGCGGTTTGGGAGGCAGAGGCTTGGACAACCAAGCTCTCAGGGGTGGGGTGTTGGGAGAGAAACAGGGGGTCACCCGGAGCAGGGCGATGGCGTCGGGCCACGTTCCTATCCACAGGAGCCCCTGTGGTGGGTTTGGACCAGGCACCCAAAAGAACGTCAGTCAGTGCCTCGTTGAATGGCAGCACAGTCTCCGCAGAGGAGGCCGCCGGCTGAAGCACTTCAGTCAGGATGTTAGACCTGACGACCACTGTAGGCAACTGGAGATTTAAGGCTCCAGCAGCTCTACGCAACACCGTTGCAAAATTAGCCCCCTCCTCCGTTGCCACGGGAGGAGACAGCATGCCAGAGTCAGGGGAGGTATCCAGACCACTGGCATCCCCAAGTTCCTCAACCCAGTCCGGGTCAAACTCGCACTGTTGTGTGAGAGGGTCCTCAGACCCCTCCCAGCTCTCCTGGTCCTCCTCAGGTTGAAAATATGGAGGAGGAGGGACATCAGGGACCCAAGGTCTCATCGGCGCCGGAAACGGCGTCGGGCGACGCCCGGTCCGGCTCCATGTCCGGACCCGGAGAGAACCGAGGAACGACGCCGCCCGGAGCCCCGGACGGCGTCGGAAACGGCACCGGGGACATCGGCGTCGGCGGAGGCGTGGTTAGGTCAACCGGAGTCGATGGGGGTTGCGGCACCACCGGAGCCGGGGTCGAGGCCGGGGCCGGAGCCGAGGCCGGGACGAAGGCTGGTGGGACAGGCGACGCCGGGACCGGAGTCGACGGCGACGCCGGAGCAACCCCATCAGGGCCCGCGGGGCCCGAAGGCGCACCGGAGGGACCTTGAGGCCCGAAGAGGCGGGCCATGGCCGACAGGAATTCCTGTATATCGGCCGGAGTCGCCCCCGAGCCCGGGTAGGGCGGGTACTGCGGGGGTAACTCGACAGGCACGTCCGGGGCCGCGGGGCGGGGACGGTGCCGACAGGGACCTCAGCCGAGTCGCGAGACCGGCGAGGCGAAGTCTTAGAGCGATGACGCCGCTTAGACTTCTTGTGCTTCGACTTACCGGAGGAGCGCGAAAACTTTGAATCCGACGAACGGCGGGGACTCCGCGTCCGGCCCCTCGACCTCTCCCGGGACCGGGGCTTGGTGCGGCGCGGAGCCGAATGCCGGACTTCGAGGAGCTTTCGAGACCGCTCTCGCAAAGCCTTAGGATGAAGTTTCCGGCAGTCAGGACACGACTTCGTGTCGTGGTCTCGGCCGAGACAAAAGAGACACTCGAGGTGCGGGTCCGTGATCGACATCATGCGACCACATTCCTCGCAGGGCTTAAAGCCGGGCATCCCTACGACACCGTAGGAGTCGTGAAGACTCGTTGAAGAAACAGTGAAAAAATTCACCAAAAAAGATAGTCAAAAAGTGACTAGGGCACTGCTCTTCCCGGATCTGCGCTTACTGGCGCGGAAAAAGAAGAACTGACGTCAGCGCGCAGGGGCGGCGCCTAAGTACTGCCCGCGACGTCATCCCGGCGATCACGACGCCGACGACGGACGCGGAGCCGCACGACGCCGCCTACTGACGCGCAAGGGTACTGCTACGCAAAAACTTTCCGGATCCAGCCTGACGCCTGGGGATATTCTAAGGTAAGGAATCTGTCACTAACGTGTCTCTTTCAGATAACACTGGTCAGGATTGTGTGAAGATGGAAGGCACACAATACACACCGAGTGTGGGTCTGACAGTGCCATCTTCTTGCCACAGGAAGGACATTTCCTAAATAAAGCAGGCATTCTGACAGGAAAAATTTTGAAAAAAATCCAAAAACCAGTAGAATAAACCTCTAGGTATCAGAAACTGTCGAAATTTCAAAGGAAATATCAAATATATATCTTTCAGTCAAAAAACTGAAGAGCTCAAACTCCAGGATCCTCAAAGAAGGAGCCGGAAAAAAGAACTGACCTAACTGTCACCTGTGGTGCATGATGGGAGCAGAGGGTCTCCTGCAGGCCTTAAAGGCACGGTACCCTAACCCTTGGAAGCCTTAAAGGCAAGGTGCCAGTTTTTTTGTCTTGGTTTCATTATTGCTCTGCAATGCAGCCTACAGGCGAATGCCTGCAATTACAAGTTTTCCTTGTGGCAATAAAGCATTGGTATATGACAATTGTTCTGTGCATGTCCTCTTTTCCTTATGGGTTAGGAGGGTATTTGTCTTACAAAGCAAACCTATGTAATTTCGGCAGTTCTGCCATGTTGGAAACATTTTTAGGCTGCATGTATATGTTTCACATATGTGTGTATATATATGTATATATATATATATATATATATATATATATATATATATATATATATATCCGAAAAGACAATCCTGCTCCAACGAAGAAGAGGCACGTACAACAGGTATGTAGGAATAGGGCTTATTTATTGAGTGTCAGGTCTCCCACGACCCCGCATTGAAAGAGAGACGCGTTTCGCCTGCACAGCAGGCTTTATCAATCTGGGATCCCGCACGTGGGCGGGGATTATTCATAGATTATGACTATGAGTATCCCCTGGATGAGAACCTATGTTACAGGCAGTGGTTGATGGTCATGGCACACAGAGATGTGTGCCATGTCGACTCTGAAGTTTTGTCTGCACCAAAGCACACAGTCTGCAATGGCAGGGTGTATGTGAATGGCCTCTGAGGGTGCACAATACATGCTGCAGCCCTTAGAAACCCTCTATGGTCACAAGGCCCCTGTTACCACTGGTACCTTTTACAAGGGACTTGCATGTGAGCCAGAGGTGTGCCAATTGTGAAAACAAATGTACAGTGTTGGGAAAGAACACAGGCCCTGGAAACCTGATTGGCAGGGACCAAGGGCACACTCGGTCAAGTGCATCAGATATCAGGCAAAAAGTGGGTGGTGACCATGCAAAAAGGGGCGCTTTCCTGCAGTATCACATTGAGATTCCATGAAGGCATGGGTGTTCTTGGTGGAGAAACCTTTTTTGCTCCTGCTAGGAATCATTTTACCACTGGAGTGGTGAAACAGCTTTCCCCTATTACCCGCCTTGTGTATGCTACAATGGCACCTAGATGGACCCAGGGGCAGTTCCTCTTCTAGGGTGTTGGGGTGTTGCTCCCTCTCCACTGGGAGCCCACACGGGTGGATAAACTAAAAGTCCTTGCTGGGGCTGCTCCTTTGCTTCATCAGATGAGGTAGTAAGGCAAGGTGGGGACAATCCTATTTGGCAAAGACAGCAAGGCTGAAGCCCAGAGCACATGTCGAGCTGGACAGGTCTTTGACTGTGACCAACCCGACATGTGCTCTTCAGGCATTGAACCCACGCCCTGTTAGGGAGCCAGGGGAAATACAGCACAGCTCCCCTGGTCTCCTTTAGAGTGCTAGGTTCACTTGCTCCGGGATAATTACAGGACATGACCAATCACTGTGATTAGTCATGTTTCTTTTAAGGGGTGCATTGTGCGAGGTAAGGACCCACTGTGCACAGACTTCCAGTATTTAATTTTTTTAGGCTCATGCCTATACTCCTAACCCCTGCCTTCGTACATCCTGATCCAGGCACTGTTCCCTTCTACCATTCTCAAACTCGGGCTGTGTTTCTCTGAGCTATGTGCTCCACCTGTATCTCTGTGCACATCATTTGCTCTTTCTATCTTTGCTTCTTTGCTAAATCTTCCTTCTTTAAGGCGTTTCTCATACCTTAGCTGCTCCTGCGCTGAGCTCTCCAATCCTAGATGCCTGTGCCATGTGTGCTTCGTCTCTAGTTGCTCTTGCTCTGTGCTCTCCTGCTTTCAATGGTCGGCCACGTGGGCTCCAACTCTAGCTTCCCTTACTCTACGCTCTCATGTCCCAGCTGTACATGCTGTGTGTGCTCCTGTCCTAGGAGCAGATCCTATTGGTGGTCTCCCCCTATAGTTCTGCATCCTTAGAGTGCACGCTTAGGTTTTGTTAGGAAAACCCTTAACACAGCCAATTTTGACAACCCTGGTGCTGAACAGGGGGCTAGCCACCTAGCCGTTGGAGTCACTTCTTCTGTCCAGGCACAAGTAGATCCTTTTTCCATAAGTGGCCCCTGCAGGGACAGCCTCTTTGCGAGTTCCTTGGGTCCAGTAGGTATAGTCCAGGTTTTAGTGCGGTCTCTCTTTCCTTGGCCCAGGGAGCAGCAGGGCAGTCTTCCTTCAGTTCTAGGCACAAGTGGAGCATGTCTTCCATGAATGGGCACAACAAACACAGTACTCTTTCCCAGACCCTTGAGTTCAGCAGGTGCAGTCCTTCCTTGGTGCAACCTCTCTTTGCTGGGTCCAGGGAGCAGCAGGGCAGTCCTTCTTCTATCTTCTTGCCAGTTCAGCAGTGATATGAGGACCGTGGGTCTGGGGTGCGACTTTTATGCCATCTTCTCATTTGTGGAGGAAGGACCGACTAGCCGATGGGGCAATAGTTCCCACAAGGCCACCCATCCCACTTTACGCCACTTAAAGGGGATTTGGCCACCAAACAATTCCAGGATATCTCTCTCTATCCTAAACCAAGATGGTGGAAGCCCCGTGAGGAACCCTGGGCACACTCCTGGGTTGTACCCAACATAATAAGCCACTTCTTCTGGAAAACTGCTTCTGCAACAGATTTTCCCCTTTTGGAGTAGATGCCAACCTGTCTGCCTAAACAAAAGGGCGGCTAAGCGATGGTGTAATTGCCATTTGCTTCACTGAGGCGGTAGCTTCTTTGAAGCTGGGCCATCTGTGGCGACTGCCCGGCAGTCATCCTGCTGGAGGAGGTCACACCTCCTTCCTTTAGCAATTCTCTCTGTTTCCTGTTCCTGGGAGTGCTTCGCACTTCTTAGCACAGGGCCAGCACGTTGTCTCGGGTGACAAGTGCTGCAGATAATCAGGAAGGGCTACCAAAGGTTTGGGCAACATAGTCACGAGTTTCTAAAGTAACCATTCTATTAAAAGTTAGCTTAAATTTAATCTCAGCAATAATTCGGGTTTAATGTAACAATTCATTTGATCCCTTGGAGGAACTTCTTTGGTGGTCCCAAATGAAAGTTAGCAGGTAGCACAGTGGGTATGAAACTCCATGTTAGCTAAAGGGCCCTCCAGCCTTGCTACAGTGAAAATGGCAATATAGTTTTTTCACGGTCAGGGCATGTTAAACACAAAAAGGAACATACCCTTTGTTTTTAATACAAAGAACCCTGCCTGGTGGGCTACCAAAGCCCTCCCTAGGGGTCGCTTACTATATTTAACAGGAAGGTTTTGACCTGACAAAAGGGTTTATTTTGCCATGTCAAGTTGGCAGGTTTAAGCTGGCCCACCAGGCTGCAGTGGCAGGCCTAGAGCCACCTTTTCACCTTGTTACAGCAGTGGTAGCACAATTAAGTGATGCATTCACCTTGTGACATTTAACTTTCTAGCTCTGGGTACCTCTTGTATATTATACTAGGGATTTACAAGTAACTTAACTGAGCCAATCTGGTATTAGCCAATTGTACACATACTTTGGAGGTCAAAGCACATGCACTGGGGCCTTGACAGCAGGACCCGGTTCACTACAAAGTTGAAAAACCAGCAGCATCAGTCCAAAAACTTGGGAGTTGATCGTACAAAAAGAGGACTTTCCTAGACCGGTAAAGTAGTGTTTGTAGCAGAAATTAAATGAGGTTTCGGCAACATGATGATGGCTGCACATTCAGGCCTTGTAAAAGAAATGCGGGTGATAAAACATGTTTTATTTGTGCACTAGGATGTAGAGATTCTGAGCTTGCAAGCACCAGGATGTAGCTTCAAACTAGAGAAGCAGGACAGGCCATCCATGGGGCGCTCAACGTATCGCTGATCAGCTACTAGATAAAAACATTTTGCTGCAACTAAGACTTGGTTTTGAGATATCCCTCCATCAAATGCTTCCCCCATCCTTTTACGCTATTTACTTTCTTCAGGGCAAAAGAGGGAGGTGTTATACTATGTACTATAGTTGGTAGCACTGAAATTTTTAAACTAAATTGTGTTCTTTATTTCAGCAACAGACTGCAAAAAGCACAGCAAGGGGTGATTATTTCTAGTATCCTAATATAGTATAGTAATTATTTCCTAAAAGAATTTCAGGAATTTAAGGATGCTCTCCAAACCGTAGACAAGAGAAATCTGGGTGATTTTACAATTAAATTATTATACAGATAGATTTTTAACTGTTAGATACTTTTGGTTTTCTTAAGACACCATTCCATCAAATCGTACTGGTCATCTGTGATACTATAATATTGTGTGACTACTCCACTATCTTGGACACACCATGTGCCAATATATCTTTTGGAGTTCTAAGCCACTAAAAACCAAAAGCTGTTGAAATATGTCCAAAGCACTTTCATCATGATAAAAACAGTATTATTAATATTGAATCCATGGCCAACACGTTTTTGTACAAATGTCTCGCTTAATTTACAGATGGCAAGCATTATATCTAGTGACATCAGTACTAATGAGATATGATGAGTCATATAATGGAGTTCCCAATGCGTCATTATGACATATGCACAGGATTCTTTCAAATAGTTGAGCAACACCCAAGTAGTGAATGCGTTTAAACAGAAAAGATATAACCCAAAAAAACTACTGGAGGAAAAGCTGAAAAGTACACAAAGATATTCTACTCAAATCTATGCTTGTATCACTATGAATGAAGAAATGCTAATCCAGAAGAAACAATAGGTAATACATAAAACATACATAAAAGTAATACCTTTGGTTGGTGAAGGGACCCTGCATGTCATTTTCATGTTCTTTTCTGATGTATTCTCAGGAGATGCGATTTGATTATTTAAAACATTTGCTGCACTCTGGAATCAGATAATTAAAATGTTATTTTTTGTTTTAGTTGATTCACTTTTTAACTTACACCACAATATGCACACCTCTTTACAATTAGTTATCATTCATGGTGTAATTAGAAACAGTATACAAGATCTATCATTTAACTTATTTAAATAGTTGCTTAGTCATAAAAGTGTGAATATCACTGGGCAGCAAATAAACAATGCATTAATAAAAGTGGTTAACCTATGGTGTACAAAGGGAGATAGTATTTAGGGTCCTAAAGAATTTAAAACTCAAGTAGTGAATGTGATGGATTGGATGTGGTGTGGACCTGGATTGATGGGGTGGCTAGTCTTGCCTGGACACTCCTTCATGAGAAGGTACATCACACATTGAAGACTTACTTCTCAGTTCAAGCAGCCACAGGATCCAGATTTGGTCATGGTGGATCTAGATTGTTGTGTTTCACAGTTGCGCATCTTTTTCTGTTGCTTCACGAAGGCTCATAAGGAAAGTCTCAGAATTTTATTTTCTAACACGTCTCCTTCGGTATCAAGTGAATGTTTAAGTTCAGGTTTTGAAGCGCTTTAAGCATTAAAGGAAGCCTCTTGCAGATCTACTTCTGTGTTACTAGTACTTGGTGGAAGTATTCTCCCTGCCACTTAAAAGGGGAATCCTCGGTGGTTGTTTGTTTAAAATTGGGCCGCAGCATGTGTGAAGGTGATATATGAAGGTGCCCAACGAACAAGCCAGCAGGCATCACCTACCAAATTTATCTCTATTTTCACTGCAGTCTGTATGTCCATTATGAGTGTCAGCTGATGTAACAGCAAATTCACATGATGTATCTCTGACCGAGCAAAAGCTGAAACAAATGTGTTCGTGGTTTTCCAGATACTGAAACATCAATTGTCACCTGTGCCTGGTCAGAAGCTAGTCAGTTTGTAAAAGCACCCCCCCCATCCCCCTCCCTCATCTGAAGCCATAAATCTGACAAAAATAGAGTCTGCTGGGATACATAGTTCTGGCTGAATGGACAGCAACAGCAGCAACGCTTTCTCAGACAATGAAGGACAAACTGATAGAATTAAGGATTTCTTAGAACAAACTACTGCAGCCTCTGCATGTTTATTGTATTTCCTAATAGTTTTGCAGTTTCTGCTTCACATACCCTAGAAACAGACATATTAGGAGATGGGAATTGCGAAGGGTTTGTACTTCATATTAATATCAAGCAGTTGTTTGTTCACCAAAGGAGAGCTTTAACACTTGTCTTGCTGTGTCTCCTGTGCTGCACAATACTGTAAGGTGCTGACTTATAGTCTGTGACACCTTTGAGACAGCTGAACCCACTGCTCAACTTGCTGGATTCAGATGGAGCACATCCCACACAGGACCATGAATGATAGCCTTCTGACCACTCGCCAAAGTGCCTGGGATTTCCTGGAGGATGGGGCACAGCGCCAGTTAAATCATTGGAACTTTGTAGCCTCTGATCAGGCATGGGGGGGAGGTTTTATTAAGTCCCCTTAATTGCCCACCCATTTACTGGGGGAGTAAGACTATTTTAATAAAGGAAGGTTGAGGTAAAAGGAGGACCGAAATGTTAGCCAGTTGGAAGGACTGGCTCGCGTCCTTTGGGTGTGAGCAGGAATGCCAGTGCCTTTTTTCTGCTAGAGGACCCCACTAAGAGGTCGCAAATATTTTCAGCACCAAAGAAGAAATCAATGACTTTCTCCTCTGCTGCCAAGACTTCAACCACATCTGCCAACACAAAGAGACTGCTGTTCATGGTCCTAGCCAATCTAGTTTCCTTGAGGTGCAATGATATCAGTAGTTTTGTTCATCTGGGTTGAGAACAAATGAAAATGTTCTGTACCTTTAATAACGTTTGTTTCGATGGGCACTGCACTCTGCAGATTCTTTACTAAGCTAGTGTCTGCAACCCCTAGAAATTATCTAATAATAAGTGACAGGCTCTTGAGGCCACCATCAATTTCTGAAGCAGTGCCTTCACACACTGCGAAACAGACATGGAGCTACTGTAGTACATAAACCATGGCACTTCGTAGTACACTTTCATTTACCAGAATGGTTCACCCCGGTGAGTATCAAAAGATGTGAGAACTCTGAAGGTAGGTGTATTAGCAGTAAAGAGCCCACAGATGGAATACCATACACATAAACATCATCATAGTTGAGCAACTTCAAGTGGATAGTATTCGGTCTGTAAATTCATATTTGAAATATTTTCCTGTACTACCTAATAATTTGTAATGTGTCAACAAAATTAGGTAATAGTGTTTACAAATTTATTGCGAGCAGACTATGTGGTCATCCTGCAAAATTTCCTTCACATGCTCCCATTGTACGAAAGCATCAGTGGCCACTCTGTCTCTGGCAGCATATGCAATAATTCCTTCAAGTGGAATCCTGTTGATTGCATCATAACACTTTCACGTTTATGACACATTCCATCTTAAAAATGTCTGTTTCATAGCAGTCATGTTTGGAGCATACTTTTGCTAACAAAAATGGTTTGCACATTTTGATCCTGTCCGACCTAGAAATGTAATGACCGATCCTCTTTTGAATCAAATTTGTGCATCCCTGCTACATGTTAGAGGAATGCAGAATGCATTCACTCAGCTCCAGGAAACGTATGGGATGGCACCGACGGAAACGTTCCGCTACATGCAGATTAGCCATGCGCTTACGAAACTTATTCCGCCGGAAACTGAGCTCCCGGAGGCCTCACCACTAGAGGATAGATTATTGACGGACCACATGACTAAAAAAGCGATCTCGCAGACATACCGCAAAATTATAAACAACCAACCAGACCCCACAAAAACCCCCAGGGACAAATGGCAGACCGACATTGGGGAACTAGACGAGGCAGACTGGCAGGAAGCGTTATCATCTCCGAGAGAGGTAGCAATCCCCTCCAGATTAAAGTTAGTACAACTTAAAATTCTCCATCGCATCTACTACCCATGAACTACTTTGCACCGCATGGGGCGTGCTGACACACCATTTTGTATACAACAGTGTGGGGGGGGGGGTGTACCTTTTACCACATACTGTGGGACTGCCCGGAGATTAAACCATATTGGGAAGCAGTCATGCGTAACATCTCACAGGTGGGCGGAGCTGCAGTTGAACCGGAACCCAAGTGTTGTCTTTTAAACATCTGGGAGCCGACAGACCTCAATCAAATGGCCCAAAACTGGGCAACACTGGGCATGACGATAGCGAAACGGAACATAGCCCAACACTGGGGGGCGAGACTAATTCCCACATATCATCAGTGGTGCTGTGACATGGACGGCGTAATGATAGCAGAGAAAGTGGTTTATATGCATAGGGGGTGCCCCAAAAAATGGACAAGGATTTGGGGAAAGTGGAATGAATTCAGAGGCAATATTTGCGATCCGCCTAGGGTTGAGTCGATGTCTGATGTCAGCGAATAAATTTACAGGCCGGAGGGGGGGGGGATGAGCTGCTATTGTCAATTCACACCGCAGTGACGATCGGGGGGGAGGGGGGAAACAGTAATGAAAGAACATGTGGAGGTACTCAATATGTTTACGATTGATTGTAATGCCATGCGCTATTTCTATACTAAAGTATGCAGTAATATGTACCAATTATTGGAAAATGTTAATAAAAACGTTTTTTTTTTTAAATAGAGAAGATGCATCATGTTTCCTTAAAAAAAAAAAAAAATGAGATGAGACCTGCAGATTCTTTGCCAAACTGTAAAGAAAAATACAGTAATTCAAATAACGAATCTCTTTGAGCTCTGATGTCACCACCTACAGAACCGAGACCAGCTGTAGTTATGTCTTGCATGCAGAATGCCTGCATCAGGAGATATTAAGCCCAGCAAACCTCAAATGTTTATGCACCATACATGCAAATAAAGCCTTCTAAAATGCAAGTACAAGAGTAAAGAAATCAGGAACAATTCATTTCAGGTTGATTTTGGTGTTCGTTCTTGCTCTCCCTCCTTCACAACTGAGAATGTCTGGGGAAAAAGCTACTCCAAAGTATATTGATACTTTAAAGGTATTGTTAATGGATGCAGTGCAAACATCCCCTACCCATGCACTAGTCGCTCTACATATGCTTCACCAACTGTTCCAACCAAACGTCCATGTTTTGTCCATCATCTATGGCGGAAGCACAGCATAGGATTAGCATGGAAATAGTTGGGAGAGCTATGAAAAAGGTAGAAGAGCAATTGTGATTCTTCCTTACTCTACATCTTTGCAGGAAGATGCACCCATAGTATAATGCTTAAAACAGGCATAAAGACTAGCAAAATTTCCTACAGTGAGTAAATAAATACCTTTGGAAAGCCACTAATGTGAACTTGGCTGTGGGAGATTAACCATAAAGTCTCTGGAGGTAGCTGAACTCTTCTTGTGTCCTAAACTTCCAGTATACACAAGAATGTCCAATTGCCAATAGAAGTCTTTACTATTGGCTGTTGAAGCCCACCACAAGTGATGGAAGTATGATTAGACTTGCAAATTTAGTCTTTCTTTCCAAGTAAAACTTAAAGGACCAGGAATCATCCAAGTTATATACAGTGTTCTCATCCAAGAAACGAGACTGTTTGGTTGAAAAACCAGAATAGATATTTTCTGATGAAGATGAAATTCTATCAACACCTTAAATTTAGGATTGTTTTCTGCACCACGTTGTCTTTATTGTATTGCATTGTATTGTATTGTAATTGCATTTATATAGTGCTTACTACCCCTGACGAGGCGTCGAAGCGCTTTTTCGGCGAGTAGCACGCTACTCCGGGACCCATAGAGGATTAGTGTTGAATTAGTATAGTGAAACATGCAAGTACATTTTAAGTGGTGGATAGGTTAGTCAGTTATTTGGATTTGGAATGATAGCAGAAGGATAGAGGAGGAAAAAAGGTTTGTATTTATATCGCGCTTGTTACCCCTGATGGGGTGTTGAAGCACGCTACTCCGGAAGCCCATAAAGGATTAGTGGTGAATTAATATGGTGAAATATGAAAGTAATTTCAGTGGTGGATATTAGTCAGTTATTTGGAGTGAGAAGGATAGCGGAGGGATAAAAAGGGAAGAAAGGTTTGCATTCATATAGCACTTGCTACCCCTGATGGGTGTTGAAGCGCTTTTCTGGCGAGTAGCACGCCACTCCGGAACCCATTAGGATTAGAGTTGAAAATTAGTATAGTAAAATATGAAGTATTTTGAGTAGTGGATTTGTTATTCAGTTATTTGGGTAGAGAAGGGTAGGTGGCGGGATAGAAGAGGGAAAGAGGTTTGCATTTATATAGCGCTTGCTACCCCTGATGGGGTTTTGAAGCGCAAGTAGCACGCTACTCTGGAACCCATAAGTATTAGTGTAGTAGAGAGAGTAGAGTAGAGTAGTAGAGAGAAGTTTGAGATGAGTCAGAAGGTTGGGCTAGAAGATATATTGAGAGAAATATAGGCTGAGAAATAGGGTAGTGCCTTGGAAATGCTAAATTAGAAGAAAGTGATAAATCTATAGATCCATAAGTACATTGAAAGTATATAGATAAATAAAAGAGGTAAGTATATGTAGATTAAAGATATTGATAGAGGCACAGGATGAGAAAAAGGGTAGTGCATTGGATATGCTTTTCAGGAGAAAAGTAACAGAGACACAGATCCAAGTACATGGAAGGTACATAGATGCACAATGGAAGTAAGTACATGTAGACCAAGGATGATTTTTATTTATTTATTATTATTTTTTTTCCCCTCTCAACAACATAATTATTCTACATGTTTATACAAAGCAATACACAAAGATAGGTACATGTCTATAGTGAGAACAAATGCTTATATACAGAGGGATATGCTGTAAATTTCTGTTTGCGTATGGTGCTTATGTGGGGAAGAGCCAATTCTTGAGTAGTTTTCTGAAGATAAGGTGGTTGTCGGTGGATCTTATGTTGGGGGGTAAAGAGTTCCATAGTTTGGCTGCTTGAACAGAGAAGGATGTGCCACCCATGGTTTTTTCTTGTATCTTGGGATTTTGAGGCGAGATGCTCCTTTAGAGCGGAGGTTCCTCTGTTGAATGTGTTTGGTGATTTTATTCCTGATGAAGAGCGGTCCCATTCCATGTATTGCTTTGTGGGTGATACAAAGCAGCTTGAACGTGGATCTTCTGGCAACCGGTAACCAATGCAGGGCTTTCAAGGCAGGGGAGATGTGGTCTCGCGGTTTGATATGCAAGAGTAGTCTGGCAGCCGAGTTCTGAATCCGTTGTAGTCTTTTCATGGTTGTTAAAGGTGATCCGTGGTAGAGGCTATTGGCGTAATCGAGTTTGGACAGAACAAGGGAGATGGTAGCTTGGACCTTGTGCGTAAATCCCAAATGAGGGAAAATTCGTCGCAGCGTTTTTATAGTGACAAAGCTTGATCTTGCTAGTTTGTCCACTTGGGCATTCATCGACAGCTTGGAGTCCATGGTCATTCCGAGGTTTCTTACTTCCTTCGATACTTTAGGTGGTGATCCCAGTTCATTAGGCCATGCGGCAAGCGGGTTGTAATGTTTCCAATCGCCACACGTGAGTATTTCCGTTTTTGAAGTATTCAATTTGAGATGGCTCCAAGTCATCCACTGATCCACGGTTCTGAGAGCTGAAAATTGGTGATTTTCCAATGTCTTTGGGGCATTCCAGTTGAAGGAGTATTTGCGTGTCATCTGCATAGTTATAGCACATGAGGTGAAATTGATCGATCAGTACTGGTAATGACTTCATGTAAATGTTGAAAAGCATGGGCGAGATGATAGAACCTTGAGGGACCCCTGCTTTTGTGGAGTACGGTTTGGACGAGAAAGGTGGGGTATGGATGACATTAGTTCTGTTTCGAAGGTAGGATGCGATCCAGTCTAGAGCAGTTCCCTCTATGCCGGCTTCATAGAGTCTTTGTTTCAGAGTGTCATGGTCAACCGTGTCAAAGGCAGCCGAGAGGTCCAAGAGGAGTAGCGCAGCAACTCCGTTGCAGTCAACTGTATTTTTCAGGTCATCCCAGATGGCAAGGAGGGCAGATTCAGTGCCTCTTCCCGGACGGAATCCTGTTTGGAAGTCTGAGAGTACGTCATTCTCTTCAATGAATTGTGACATCTGGGCGAACGCTGCTCTTTCTATCAGTTTGCCCAGGAAAGGTCCATTTGTAATGGGTCTGTAGTTGTCAGGGTTCAGCGGGTCCGAGTTTGTTTTCTTCAGTAAAGGGCGTATGTGTGATTTTTTGAGTTCTTCTGGAAATATTCCGGTAGTTAAGGAATCGTTGATGATTCTTCTTACTGGAGTGGCAGCAGAGGTTGTTAAAAGAATTGTCTTGAAAGTTTGTGGTGGACAGGGGTCATAAATATTGAATATGTGAATCGAAAGCTTGGGCTCACCAGACTTTCATGTCCAAGTAATAGCAACTTCATAGCTATTTTGTATGTCAAAAGGTCAATGCCAAAAGATGGATCAACCTAAATGAACAAGATAACCAATTGGAAAAAGTTTACTTTATAAGACAATCATATTGCCTCCATGATGCCTCATTTTGAAAGAAAAATAAAAGGCACTATGCAAGTGTAAACATACACACATGTGAATGAGCACTGGTAACAATGATATAGGGGAGAGGATGTGGCCTAATAACCATATCAGTTGACCTCGAAGCTAGGGAACCGAGTTAGTCTTGGAAGGGACGCTCAACATCCTGTGATTCTGGGCAAATCACTTAATCTCCCAGTGACTAACAAAAATCAGTGTGCCTGTCTGTAACATAACTGTTGCTCATGTAAAGCGCTCTGATACCTTCAAGTCGAGTTTGCGCTATATAAAACTCAAAAAAATAAAAAATAAATCATGACCTGTGATAGCCACATTACAGGTCTGGCTTCTCCTGCAACTACCATGCATGAAAAGGACATGTTATACAAGTGCAAAGGTTAACACAAAGGCAAAGAAGCCAAACTTACAACAAAGTCTGCCTTTTTCAGAATGATTCCACTGTCTCCCCTCTTGATGCCTTCAGTTGCTTCCGCTTTCTTCCAGACTTCTAGGCGAAACTTTTCCATTACCTTAATTTCTTCTCGCAGCTCTGCATTCTCTTTTGTTACAGTCTCTATCTGGTTTCTTAGGCGACCATGTGTAGTTGACCACTTTGATTCTCTTCGCCTCAACTCTTCCTGTAAGTCTGCTAACTGTTGTTTTAAAGCCTAAGAACAATAAACAATAGTGGTTAGTGTTCAACAGACTATTGCACCAAAGAGACACAAGAAAATTGCCTGTATTGCCCATATTAATGTATACTATTTTAACTCCTGACAAAGTGCCAACACTTACAGTCACTAAAGATTCAAGAAATGGAAATATTACAGATGATTTTGTTTTTGTCTTCTATACACTTGTGGTGGTATCGGAAGGTGTTTACAGATGGTGGGGTAGGCAGGTAGAAGTATTAAAGTTGTCTTACTGCAGGTCGATAAAAAATTAGTTACTTACCTGTAACTCCAGTTCTTCTGTGTTGGCATCTTTCATTTATTCGCATGCGTGGATTCACAACCAGCTCATTTGAACCAACCTGAACTTCAGCTAATAATAGAAGGTATGTGCTCTACTACAGCATCTGGTTTTCACCATAGCTCAGAATCCTACTGCACATCGTGTCTGAGGGAGTTCCTACAAAGGGCTCTGCTCAAACCTGTGTTTAGCCTTAGATTAATGACTTTTTTAGCCTTGACTTTGTCTGCCTTGGATTTTAGCCAACTCCATCTTTCAGCTCTGACAAGGTTCTTTTTTTGGGCATTTCTGGGATTGTCGACTTAGTACTGGCTTAGGAAGACTAGTACTTGTCACCAACTTGAGCTATGGCTAAGAAGGGGAAAAGTTCTATTCAAGCCCTGCTTGAACCGTGGACACAGGCAGATTTACAATAACGATCCTCGCGATAAGTGCATAAATTGCCTTTATTCCAATCATAAAGAGTCTTGTAAGACTTTCCCTTCAAAGACACTTAACAACAGTAAATAGAGGTCGCCTGTGACATCGATGACCGTTCTATTGACAGGCATCTCACCAGAGAAGTCTATGGGCAGTGCCCTGTCATCAAGGAGCAAGAAGTCACTGTTGTTGGCGGTACCCACCTAGAGGATAATGGTGCTGACAATTCTTTTCCAACCACTTCTTGTTGGGATGAGAGTGAGCAGGAGAGTCAGACAATTACAGGCATTCAGTGTAACAGGAGTGATACCTTTGCTTCACCAAAGGCAAGGTGGTGTTTCAGACCAACCCAAGAATGATGCCAAGTCTCTAAAGACTTTCACTTGAATGAACTTGCCATCATGAGTGCTTTCTTAACCAATGTATCGACTTATGTAGAGAGATTCTTGTATTTGTTGGATGTCCTTAGGTTTATCAGGTTCTATATTGACAAAACCAAGGGCTTACGTTCTTCAGATCAAATGTTATTCTCACTCAACCATCCAAGAAGAGGCCACCTGTTTTCCACACAGGGCATTGCATGTTGGCTTTCTCCCTGTATCACCTTATGTCAGAAGAAGGCAAAGCGCCCACCCCAAGGCAGAGTGAGGATGCACTCCACCAGAAGCATGGCAACTACAGCTGCACTCTATGCTGGTGCATCTTTACAGGACATGTGCTGTGCAGCCACTTGAAAAGGCCGTCCTACATGCAGCAGCTGACTCAGCAGTGGCACAAACAGTTCTATTCAGCCTGTTTCAATAAGGTGAACCTGCTTCCCGCTGTACTCAAATGTTATGTACTGACGGCTATTTCAATTCAAACATGTGAATATATGAACGATCCAATGCTGGAAAAGAAATTAGTTACTTACCTTTAACTTCAGTTCTCCAGCATTGGTGTCTTTCATATATTCACATGTGAATCTCCAGGTCAGAGGCTCACTGCTATATCTACTCTTCAAACTTGTGCTACTAAATCTAAGCTGTGGTGGCTTTTACAGAGAGCAGGAGAGCTTTAGCACTTCCACCTTCCTGGCTGGAGTTCAGGTTGTTTCAAATGAGCGGAATGTGCTACTAAACAAAACACTTATTAAGGCCTACGGACATTTTTACACTGTTTACTGCTATTTAAAGTTACTGGGGAGGACCGGAGGAGAATGGTGCAAGCACATGAATATATGAAAGATGAGGGAGAACAGTAACTCTATAGGCAGCTTTCTAATCACTTTAATGAACAAGTTACTTACCTTTGGTAGCTCTTTTTCTGGTAGGGACACTATCTAACCTCAGATTCCTCACCTTTTGAATATTCCTCAATCGTCAGACTGGATCTAGAAACTTTTCCAGCAGTAGCTCTGTGCGCCAGTAGGCAGCACCATGTGACTCTGTAATGATGCAGTTCCGCTTCAGAAATGATGTGGGGTGGGTCTGTGAAAGGACTCAAACCAAAAAGTTGTGTAGGACCGAGAGAGCGAAGTGCCCCTCTCGGGGGACATGTCTGCGCAGACAGTTGTGCTTTGTGAATGTTAAGTAGTGACACCCACGTAGCTGCCTGGCAGATATCCAGGACAGAAACTCCGCATGCCAGCGAAGGGGCAGCAGCTTTGGCCCTGGTGAAATGAGCATGCAGTCCTTCCGGAGGCTGCTTCTTGGCTAGTGTATAGCAGATCTTAATATAGAGCACAATCCAGCGGGAAATGGTCCTCTTCTGCAGTGCCTTGCCTTTTATTACTCTTGCAAACCCTACAAAGATCTGATCGTCCACCCGGTATTCTCTGGCACGATCGGTGTAAAAGCTCAGTGCTCTTTTGGAGTAAAGAACACTGAATGGGTGATGGGTTGACCGGCATGGAACGGCGTCATGACTTTTGGCAAGAAGGATGCTTGTGTCCACGGAACCAGTTTGTCTGGGAAAAAGGCAGTGCATGGAGGGTTGACACAGAGTGCTTGAAGCTCACCAAGACACCGCCCTGATGTGATGGCAACAGAGAACATAGTCTTGAGAGTGAAAAGCTGCAAGGCACAGCTGTGGAGCGGCTCAAAGGGAGAGCACATCAAAAATGTGAGGAGCAAGTTAATGTCCCACTGAGGCATGACAAAGGGAAAAGGAGGAAAGAGTTGTTGTAGGCCTCTCAAAAACACATCACATCTAGTGGTTTAAACAATGAGGGCTGTTCTGGCAACTGCAAAAAGGCTCACAGAGCCAAAGGGTGCCCTTTAACTGTTACCAGAGCAAAGCCTTGCCGGGCGAGGGACAAAACAAAGAACAAAACATAAAATACATTTGCCTGGAGAGGGTCTATCTGCCACATGTCCCACCGAGCCAAAAATTTGCCCCAATGACAGGTTATCCAGTTTTTGTTGAGGGACACCCGCCAGATGATATCAACCACTTCTGGAGGAAGGTCGAAGTTATTCAGCTACCGCCAATCTCCGAGCATGATGGTGGAGATTGCAAAGGCCAGGGTGCAGAATCCTGCCTTGTTGCTGTAACAGCAGATTCTCCCGGAACAGCAGCCTGACTAGAGGACAGATGCTCATATCCAGGACCGCTGGATATCACACTCTCTGCACCCAATCCAGGGCCACTAGGATGACTTGGGCCTGGTCAATCCTGATCTTCTTCAGAACTCAGACCAGAAGTGGTATCTGTGGAAAGGAATACAGAAGTCCTGAGTTCAATCTAGGTGGAACGAGCGAGAGATGCCTTGGATACTCCATGCGCAGAACTGCAGACACTGCCCGTTCTTGGCAGTGGTGAATAGATCAAGCCAAGATTCTACCCATTTGCAGAAGAGACCTTGTTCCACTGCCTGGTGCAACTGCTATTTGTGATCCACTAGGCGTGGATGGCTGAGTTTGTCCTGGTATTCAAGGAGCCTGCAAGGTGGTTCGCCCCCAGGAAAATGCCTTGATGGTCCAACCATTTCCAGAGGTGCAGGGCCTGCTGGCACTGGGTCAGTGACTCACCCGCCATGTTTTTTGCAATACCACATGATGGATTTCCCTGAGCTCCAGAAGGTTGATGTGGAGCTGGGACTTCATCCGAAACCAGAGGCCTCTTATCTCCACCTCTCCCAAGTGGCCGCCCCAACCCAGGAGTGAGGCACATCAGTCACCACTGTCTGCTCTGGGTGTGGTAGGGAGAGGGGTCTGCCACTGACCCAATTGCGGTGCAGTAGCCACCACTGCAGATCCTTTGCAGCCTCTTCCAAAATCTGGACTAGGTCTGAGAGGTCCCTTGATGTTGGGCCTACTGAGACTTCAGATCCCAATGCAGAGCATACATATGTCCATGAAGTGCTTGACCAGAAGGATGTAGGAGGCCATCAATCCAAACAGCTTCAGAGTAGACCTCACTAAAATTCAGGACCGAAGCTGAAAGATCAGAATCACAGCTTGAATGTCCTGAGCTCTCTTTTCCAGGAGAAAGGCACAACATAAAACTGTGTCCAAAATGGCTACCAATGAAGGAGAGCATATGAAAAGCAGTCAGAAGTCTGGAGGTGGTTGATGACTGCCTGGAATCTCCGAAGGTTTGCTGCTACCACCGCCATCACGTTTGTGACCACCTGAGGGGTGCTGGTAAGATGAAAGGGGAGAATCATAAACTGAAAATGCTGTTGTCCCACCATGAACTGCAGGAATATGGAAATAGGCATCCGGCAGATCCAACATCACCATCCAGTCTTCGGGTGGGGAGGAAAGTTAGGGGGCTAGCAGTAGGCTGACTGGCTCGTTGACCCTGACTGCGGGGTCGGTGGGTGCCATGGCCTTGGCCACAAAATTGCTGGGCACCTTGATAAGGCTGAAGCAGCGGCAGGCATGGGGAGCCTCTACCGCAAAAGGAATGGAAGGTCTGATGCAACTGGCGAGACGTGGCAGATAAGCCCAGGGAGCATACTGTGACCGTGCTCTCTTTGAGCCGCTCCAGAGCAGAATCTGCCTTGTGCCCAAAAAGAAGAGTCACGTCAAAGGGCTTGTTCCGAAAGGATGACTGGACATTGCCTGAAAACCGGTTGACCGTGGCCAAACGTGCCTCTAGGGCTTATAATATTTCCATGCTATTGACCCACACATGTACACTCAGTAACTCTATGCAGTATATGACTATGGTGTTATCAGTGATGTCCTCAATGATGTCATTGAACATGTCATGAGTAATGTAATATGTGAGGTCATAAGCAGTGCATGGAAGGGGCACAAGTTATAGCTAGCTCAGTAAACTATAACTGGAAATTTCAGTGTGTTTTTACTTTTCAGATAATAGATTTTATATTATTACAAGGCCTTACTGCAATGTCACTTTAACCTTTGTTATTTTCAGTGAATTTCTTTTTTTTAAAAATCATATTCACCCAATTCCCTTATTGAGCATAGCTTTTGAATGCATGACTGTGTGCGGCAGGCGGCTATCCACTGTGGCTAGGCTCTGTGCCCAACACCCCTTGAGCAGTCAATGCCCAGCCGTGCGCAGCAAGGGGCCTGGGGAAGGAGGTTGGTTGTACTGTCGCACAAGCAGCACCATAATCTACAATGAGACAGTGCAAGAAATTAGTTACTTACCTTTAACTCCAGTTCCCCAAAATTGGTATCTTTAATATATTCACATGCTTGAAACATTTCCAGTTGTTAGGCTGGAATCCCGGAACATTAAAATAGCAGTTTACAGTGTAAAATATACACTAAACAGCGTAAAATGGCAATGGGCCTGAAACAATTTATATTTAGTAGCATGTCCACCTCATTTGAAAGAACCCAAACTTCAGCCGATGAGGTGCCACCTTAAGCTCTCCTACTCCCCCTAGAGGCCACCATAGCTCAGACTTCAAAGCACAAGTGCGAGAATAATATTGGATGAGCCTCTAACTGGGGAGGAGGAAGAGTTGCATATGAACATATAAAAGAAACCAATGTTGCACAACTGGAGTTACAGGTAAGTAACTCATTTCTTCTCAAACATTGGGTCATTTATATTTTCACATGCTTGAATCAGAATAACAAGCAGTACACATTGTAATACATAAAAAAAGCAGGAAGCAGGGTCACCTTCGCCAAAACCGGTTTCTCAGGACTGCCTGTCCCACTGCTGCGTCAGCTTCTGCGTCCACGTCTAGGCAGTAGAGCTTCGTGAACGTGTGCCAGCTCTTCTAGATGACTGAACTGCAGATGCCTTTCAAGGACATTCCAGCATAAAGTACTGCAGTTGATGCCATGCTCCTGGTGAAATGAGCCCTTACTCTTCCCTGGAGTGGGCGCTTGGCCTTGGCATAACAGAAGGAAATACAGGTTGAGGGCCAACAAGCTATCCCTTGCTTGCACAGGGGATGATCCGCCTTTGGCTGTTCAAAAGACACAAACAGCTTGTCTGATGTGCACATGTCCTTCGCCCTGTCCAAGTAGAACCTGAGGCATCTACGCAGGTCTAAAGAATGTACGATCGTGGTGCAGATATAGATGGGTTTGGGAAGAAAAATCGAGGAATGACAGGCTTATTCAAGTATAAGTCAGTACGATCCTTCGGTATAAACTTGAGGTTAGTTCTCAAAATTACTTTGTCCTTTGTGAACCAAAGGAAAGGTTCCTTGACGGTGAACGCCTGAATCACTCCCACTCTCCTTGCAGATGTCAAAGCCAAAAGAAGTGCAGTTTTTCATGAGATACATTTTAAATGTGCCTTATGTATTGGTTTGAAAGGAGGCAGCATCAATTGACTGAGGACAGTATTAAGTTCCCATGGAACTGGTGGATGGTAAAGAGGTGGAAATGCTTTAAAGAGCCCTTTCATTCATGGTTTTATCATTCTTTACGAGAAGAGAGGAGAGGCCGACCGCGGAGTCCTCTTAAATCTCAAAATCGCAGCCAGATAGATCCTGACTGAAGAATATTTAATTCCACTGTTCGCTAGACTTAGATTTGGAAGGATTTGATGAGGTTTTATTCTCAGTGGATGATCATTATTCCTGCACCATATCCAGAAATGCTTCCACTTGGCGTTGTAGGTCCTTGTGTTTGCTAGAACTCAAGCCTGTGCTGCAATATTTCTACATTCTTGCAACAGATCCAAATAGCCAAACTTTAAGTGGTCAGGTAGTATGCTGTCAAGTTCAGTGACTTGGGATCGTGATGGAGAAATTCGCTGTGATGTCTGGAAAGAATCCTGGAATGAACTTTCAGAGGAATGGCTAAACGGGTTGATAACCACAGCAATGTGCTGCACCAATATTGGCATGACCACGCTGCAGCAATGTGGATCAGAGTGCAATGGTATATCTTCACTTTTGTCAGCACCCTGCGGAAAAGAAGGAAAGGCGTAGGCAAATGTCTTTGACCAACTGATCGAAAGAGAATTGGCCATTGCCCTTGGATGCCAGAACCTGCTTGCGAAGCACAGACATTTCCTTTTGTTCAGAGTGGCAAACAGGTCGATTGTTGGGTGACCCCTTTGATTGAAAATGTAATCCACTTGCTTCGGTTCTAGTTCCCACTCATGACAATCTGGCATTTGCCGACTGAGTGCATCTACTTGATCGTTTTGGCAACCTGGAAAGTGTTCCACAGAGATGTCGATTTTGTGAGAAATAGACCTATCCAGAGCTGTTGAGCCTCTTCTGAGAGGGATCGGGATTGTGCTCCTCCTTGCTTAGCTATATTGAACATGGACATTGTGTTGTCCATTCTGACAAGAAAGGAAGGTATGCAGGCCTAGACATATGGAGGGCAGTTTCATCACATTTATGTGAAGTGTCTTTTCCCTATCCAACCATACGTCTCTGGTTGAGAGTTCCTGCAAGTGAGTTTCCAATCCATCTATGGATGCATCTGCTGTAAGTATCATCCTGTTTGACACAAGTAGGAAAGTCAGACCTTCATTCCATTTTGTCAGAAGTATCCACCACAGCAATGGCAGTTTTAGCCTTCTTGTTACATCTATGGTATTGTTGGACTTGGCCCTGCTTGCAGGGTCATCCCGGAACTTTTTGCCTTTTCCCCCTAGCCTTTTTGCTGTATGTGTGTGATGGAATGCTGCGCAATGATGTGCAGAGGGTTCTTTCCGCTGTTTAGAAATGTCACTTTTAAAATGGACGCCATTCCTGTGTGCCGCCTGCCTGCGGTGGGTTGGCGGTCTAGTGTTCGAAGTGACAGGGTGCCCTACACCTCCCCCACAGTGACAGTTGGGACTGGGACTGCCAGGAGCCTTCTAGAAGGTTCTAGCCCTTTCTGGTAGGTGGGGTGAGGGGGGTATATGTAGGGGGGCTGTGCCTCCATGTGACAGACTGAACGTGGACTTGATTGAGAGGGGACACTCTGCAAGGAGGTACCGCCGCAAGGGCCTGTGTGCTGGCCCCTGAGCCCATCTGTACCCCTCTGCTGTCCACAGGGCCAGTGAGAGCCTTTGCTGGAGTGAAGTCTGCTATGTCAGGAGGAGTGCCACTTTATGGGAGATGACTGCTTCTAGGAGCTGCTGTCCTGTACTGATGAGTGCCCACTGTCTGCTGATCTTGCCCAGCCTTGCCTGCCTGCTCTGCTGCCCTAGCGCCTCGTGAGCGCTATACTTTGACTGCCTGTATTCCAAGGAGGTATGGAGTGTGGGCACTACTTCCTTGTGTGGGACTCTGGATCCTCGCCAGCCCCCTAGCGCCTTGTGAGGGCTGCAGCTTTATTTGGTGGGACCTAGCGCCTGGGAAGCGCTACAACTTTATTCCAGCAGTGACTGTGCTCTTCCTGCCCTAGCGCCTCGTGAGCGCTATCATCTGTTTGCCTGCACTCCAAGGAGGTGAGGAGCGTGGGCGCTACTCCCTCGGGTGGGACCCTGGGACTGTGAGCCATCTAGCGCCTCGTGAGCGCTGCCTCCAGCCCCTGCCCAGGAGAAGAAGGTGCGTGGGTCCTGCAGCGCTGTGCTGCCAGAGTGCTATATTCGCATTGACTGTGCTCTGCTTGCTGTCTAGCGCCTCGTAAAGTGCTACAACTGTTTTCCAGCCCCCAGGACTCTTAGTCCTGCATTCCTGGACTTAGCGCTGCAACTTTACTCCTGCATGAGGAGAGCACTTTATCTGTACTGCCCAGGAGGAGGAAGGAGCTGGTGCCCGGAGACTGCAGAGACACCCAGAGAGGCCCCGGACTGCCGGTGAGTGGGGGCTGAATCTTGGACACTGCGGGGGCCGATTTGGGGGGCCCCCCGAAACCTGCGAAGCGGAGCCCCGGGAAGGAGGGGCTCCCAAAGCACCGCAAGTGTCTTCCTTCTGTTTGGGGCCATTCCTTTGGAACGGACTCTGCAACTTTGGGCATACTTGAAGTGAGTCCCAGAGTGGGGCTCAGTCATCCCGTTGTTGGGGGTGTGTCGGGGCACATTGCCGGTGCCCGCCCCCGGTCCCAGTGTTCTTTTGGGGCCAGTCTTGACTTTAGTAGCCCCGGCGTGGGGCTCCTACATAAACAGTGGCGCCAGAGATTAACCGGCAGCATTGGGCACGTGTATTTCCAATGCCAGGTTGTGCCTCTGCCCTATGGTGATAACCGTGTTCTAGGGGGCGCCCTGCCAATGATGTTTATGCCCATACTGATGCCTAATGCTTATCCATAAGGTGTTCATGCTCCTGGCGATGCCTAAGGCCTACTTGGTATATGCCTAAAGTGATTTATGCAAATGTGTTTCATGCCTAGGGAGCTGCATCCTGATTCATACCTGCTGAGTCCTAATACTAATGACATGTAATGATGTTCTATTCTATGCCTCATGCCATTTTGCCTAATGTTATGCTTTATACCTTGTGCCCCCTGGTTCTAGGCCTAATGTTTTCATTCCAGGCCTGCGCTAATGTGTTCATGCTAATGCAGGTTTTGGGCGTCATGTATTCATGCTACTGGGAATGTACTTTGATGATGCCAATATGTACAGCTTTTCCCTAAGGGCTGCCCTGCTAATGTTGAGAGAAGTGCCTTTATGAATGCATAATGTGGTCATAGGCCTGAAGTGTATGCCTAATGCTAACTAGATACAGGCGTAATGTACATATGCTAATAGGAGTAGGCCGAAGGTTACGCATGATGTAAGCTATGCTCAGGAGGATGCCTAATGCATTTATGCTAATGGGGTTTTGATGCCTAATGTTTTCCTCTACTGCCTACACGGCTAGTGTTGGGCCTAATGAGAAGGCAGAAGATGTGTATGCCCCATCCTAAGGTTATGCCAATGTGGTGCTTACGCCTACTCTGACTTAGGCCAACGTGACCTGTACTAATGGGATTTATGCTTACAGGGTCCATACCTGTCCTACTAGGGCTATGTATAATGTAATGTGTTGTTTATGCCCTCATGATGCCTAATGCAGATGTTCCGGCCTAATGTTTCCTGCTAATGCAGGGGTCTTCAATCTGTGGGGCGCGAGCCCCAGGGGGGGCGTGGAGTCCTAGAAAGGGGGTCGCGCATTCCCATCGCACTTTTGCCTGGAACTGCCTGAATCTGGAATCCAAAACGTTTGCTCTTCGTTTTGGATCCGAATAGTGGCATCTTCAGGCGCTCTCTGATTGGAGGACATCGTGAAAGCATACAGCGTCATCGGTGATTGTCCTCCAATCAGAGAAACTGCAGATTTAACATCAGGAAATGCCGGGAACTGGGGCCATAAATATGCTCTGGCGAAGGGTCTGGACCTGTGGCTCGCAAGGGGCTGTCTCTGGCTGTTTGCTGACAGGTGATATGTTTGCATGGCCGCGGGAGTCGGAGGCGGTGTTTAACCCCGGAGCTGTGCCCTTTGAACTCTCGTGTCAAAGGGAAAGAGACCCCTTTCAGGATCACAGGGACAGCTGCTCGTATTCACCTCCCTGGGGTCATTAGAAGCCCTTAGAATTCCTGGAGGACCCCATGACTCCCCCGGGGTCCTCTCTCTGCAGTCTATTTGCATCCTTCCCGTCTACTTTTATTTTCGTGGGGTCCCACTCTCCCTCGTGTGGTGTAGCTGCCAGGCTGTCACGTGTCCTGTATGACACATTCTGCAAGTCACCAGCGTTCCAGAGCTGCTGGCTGGGTCTGTGTCGTGACAGGGCACAGAGCCATACCCCCATTTCAGCTAACAGCACTATGCATGCTGGGAGTTGAAGTTTCACTTTTACTACTTTTTGCTCATGATCCTAGAAGTCCCAACATACTTAGATGCTGTTATATGAAAAACAATGACATGGCTTACTCATCAAAGTTCAGATGTCATATATCCCCTTAGAATGCTGTCTGCTTGGCCCATACATACAACGGGACAAGTAAACCTACAAACCCACAATGCAATTTGCGGTTGGCTAAAAAGCGCGTCTGGCTGGAAGCCTTACTCAAAATGACACATTTACGTGCAGGCTAGTTTTGTAACAAGAATGTTCACCACATTATGTAGTTCTTACCATAAACAAATATACATATACAATTGTTGTAATGTTTTTTTCCCTTTCGGGTAGACTATATGAAGGTGAAATTCTTCTACCAGTGCTATGGTCTCTGTATCTTGTACATGTATCTGTGTAACATGTCTTGTAAAGCGCTAATACCCTGAGGTCTAGCCAGCACTATATAAAAGTCTGAAAATAAATAATTAAAGCGTCCATTGGCACTTAAATAACATATTTTATTATCAGCTGTAAAAAAATAAGTATATCTTCTGCTGGGACTGAAAGCTGCGGCTTGCACACTACACCGGAGGCTCTCAGTATTCTGTCACCAACAAAGTTATCTTACCAGTTTCTTAGTTTTTCCCTGAGTAGCATAATGAGTATAGCGAACCGTGCCAGCAGGGCCTTGGGCCTAGCACGCCAGACCTGGGAAACCACCCGTGGTTGATGCTCCAATGTGTAAACAAAGGAATGCATAGTGTAGCTGCAGATAGGGGATGGCAGGTGAAAGCTCAGACTGCAAAAAAACGTAAGACTCTAAAACACAAATTGAAAACATCGTGCCATTTTACATGAGCGGTAGGAGGATGCGCCTAGAGCTGCCGACTATGGAACCTTTGGAATTCGGCGCTTAATGCAACATCGTGTAATCACATCAATTTGGGCAAAATGATAAATCACTTCATCAGCCTGTGCCTAAAATCATGTGAAAAGTAAGTTTGTAATTCCCACTCCTCCCGCTGCCATCATGTCCAGGGCAGGCATGGATCTCTGTTTCGCTATATAAGTGCATTTCCCACCATCAGGATCATTTGGGTCCTGTCCCCTCACCTCTCCAGTGGTCAAGACCTAGCTCTGTCTTAGACAAGGTCTATCCTTCTGCTCTGAGTAAGGAGTGTCTCTCCCACACTAGGGCTCTCTCAGGTGGGTCCTGCCCTCTCACCCCTCCAGTGGGTCTGCCAGGGCCTAGCTCTCTATTCCACAAGGTCTCCCTCTGGTGTCTCCACAGTTGGGGTCTCTCGTTGGGTCCTGCCCTCTCACCCTCCATCTGGCATGGCAAGGCCTTGCTCTCTGTGCCACAAGGTCTCCCTCTGTTGTGAGTAAGGAGTGTGTCTCCCACACTGGGGCTCTCTTGGGTGAGTGCTGCCCTCTCACCCCTCCAGTGGGACTGCCAGGCCCTGGCTCTGTTCTACAAGGTCTCCCTTCCATTATTATCCAACATATTAACCAGGGAAACTATGTTTTGACATTAATGGTTTTCTGGAGAACAGGTGGATTGAACAATTTTTAATTTGCCTCAAACTTCATTTAGAACCTGGTCTCTCTGTAGAGAGGAACACTGTTTCCTGTTCAGCCTGTTTATTTGAACAAAGTATTGCTTTCTGGGAATTGTAGTCCTCCAATGTTTAAGATCAGTTGGATTGCTGCACCTGATAATAATTTGTAAAAACGAAAGCCTGAGAGTGGATGCATGGACCCTCTTTTACTAATGTTTTGTAAGGGCGCTTACACGCTGAAAGGCTACACAAAAGTTAGTGTCAATCTACTTACTTTTTAAAGGCCTGTATGCTTTATTGCGTTGTGTTATGCACCCGCCAATGCATACTTTAGTAAATAAATGCCATGGTGTTTGGCCTTCATTCTGAGATCTAGATCCATAGTGACCTGGTAGCATAGTGTAATTTAGCGTCCCTATGCAAACTAGAGTTCTTAGCGGCGCTCTAAGGCTGGCTTCAGAGCCTGGCCTCTCAGTAAAGAGGGATGCAATGTCTACCCTGGAGAAGGTAAGTAAGGTGTGACCCTGAAGAGGCAGGACTGGGTGGTCTGCTCCATAGCACCCCCTGGTAGTATGGAGGTTGTCCATGAGGAGTAAGCAGGTGGTGGTTTGCATCCCAATTTTTATTGATGGGGCAGAATGAAACCTGGGGGAGGGCAAGAAGCAGTGGTGGTTGGCATGGACCCTGAGAAACAGAGATGGGTAGGTGAGTCTATCCTAGATACTGCATTGTCTGTGGTTGCCTTGAGGGCTGTGGCCCAGGTCCTGATCTCTGAGGGTAGCAACCCTGAGACAGAGAAAGTAAGAACTAGAAGGCAGGTTTCACCTGCAGCAGTGAGGCTAAAGGAGGGTAGTAGGAGAGTGGGCCATGCTTAAAAGAATTGCTGAGAAACCTTTTCTACTCAAACCAGTCTCTTGCTGTCTGTATTTATCCATATTTATTTTGTTTTGTGAACAGATGATGTGATAACTCGTATATTTCCACATTTACTTAACAGATAGTCGTGCACTCATACTTTGATGCCTGTCGCGTTTTAGCAAATTACACTGCCAAAATAATATAATACACACATCAAACAATTGGCATAATAGCACAAATACCTGTTGAGAAATGCAACAATTAATTTAAGCAAATCTCAGTGAGCTTTATAACTCCCTATACTGGCAATATGTACAGCTATTGGCCTGAAAGTCAATAAACTCAGGATAGAGTCACCCAAAAGAAGCCAATTATCTGTATTTTTCCACTTTTAAAAGTAGATACAGACAGGATATACAATGTTTTCTGTCTGTAGTTATCTGTAAAAATCCGTAAAAACTGAAAAAAGGGAGCACCAATTATGAGGAGTACTAAGTTCTAGAAATTTTTGTAAGGAGGGGGTCCTCATGCCTGAAAATTTTTGACAGGGGGGTCTCGGCATCCAAAAGTTTGAAGACCTCTGTGCTAATGTGATTTAGGCTCGAATGTTTATGCCTGAGCTAATGTGGCTCGTGCTTACGGCAATATTGTTGACCTCATTATTTCACCAGTAGGTACTGGTCGGTTTACATTTACTGTTATGCCTAATGTGATGACGCTAAGTTCATGCCTTTTACCCCGTAGGTACGGCCGGTGTTACATTCCTTGCTTGGCAGCGGCCCGATTGGCCCTGCCGTGTAAATAGTCCCCCTGTAGACTGCTACCCGGTGCCAGTGGGCACAGTGTTACAACTGTGATTGACTTATGACGTGTTCTGCATAATACATATGCTGTTTTTTCACCTAACCTGGGGTGGTCTCTTTTTGTAGTGTGCCTAGTGTGTCGCCTGTGAGTGTGCTGCGCAGATGCTTTACACAATGCCTCAGAGTTTGGCCTACCCGCTCCGCACCACGCTACCCAGTTTCTAACATTGGTGTTCAGCGGTGGGATAGGACTTGTGTTTGCGCAGTTACACGGCGACAACTGGTGGCACTACAAATTCTACACGTAGAGTAATCACAGGTTTTGGGGATTATTGTTCCTGATTTTGTTGCGCCCTGAAAGTGGCATTTTGAATTGCGCACTCCTGTAGCAGCCCTTGCACCTAGGTCCCTTGTCTTGCACTGCGTCTTGGTGTCTTGCCAAAATGGAATCTGCCTTTGATTTTGACCATCTGTTCAAGTACAGTGTGGTGGAGTTGAGGGGGTTCTGTGAGGAGAGAGATATAATAGTAAGTGGGTCAGACACCAAGCCAGGCCTTCAGGGATTCCTGATTCAATGGCAAGAGGATGAGTGGGACCGCGAGCACTATGAGCAAGAGAGGGCCCTGGCCGTATGCCAGGAGGGTGGCCCTAAGGATCCGGAACAGGAGGTACAAAATGACAGGGCGGGGACACCAGTAAGTAGGGAGGACCCCATAGACAGGGAGTCCCGTGCTGGGTCCAGTGTCAGGGGCACTGCCCCATCCCTTTCCCTGTCCCCAGAAGAGTGGGTAGGTAGGAGGGAAGAAAGGGAGCATCAGCTGGCTTTGGAGAAGCTCCGGTTAGAGCACGCCAAGGAGATAGCACAGCTGAGGGTGCAAGAGAAAAAGCTGGAGACCGAAAAGGTCCTTGCACAGGAAAGGATGGCTGAGGCTGAAAGGGCCTTCGCCAGGGAGAGACTAGCTCAGGAGGGTAGGTTGTCCCCTGAGAGTGGTTTCTGTGGTCTGGATTCACCAGTGAGGGTGGGATCCAGTGGTGGCAGCGAGAGTGAATCAAGTGTAAGGAGTCCCACTCCCAGAGCCCGGAAGACAGTGCCTGATTCCCAGGAAGAGGGGGACAGGTTGGAGTTCAAGGGCAGTGGAAAACTGGCTCACCAGTCCTGGGAGGAGTTTGTGGATGTGTGTTGGACTGCACTGGAGGATTGGATGGTGTGTAGCGCGGTGAACGATTGGGAAGGGCTTTTCCAGTTGATTGTTAGAGAACACGTGCTCAAGAATTGTTTCCCAAGGTTGCGCCAACACCTGTTGCAGTGTGGGTTCTCTGACCCCAAGGAGCTTGCACGGGAGGCAGACCTTTAGGTGAGTGCCAGAGAGTCTGAGAGGGCATTGGGGAGTGATCCTGAAGGGAATGGTGCAGGGCTCTTCCAACCCAGCGAGGTGGGAGAGGTGCAGAATAGCCCAGCTAGGTCCCAGGGTAGTGAGAGGGTTGTAGGGCCTCACGTCCTATCTATAAGAAGGAGTGAGACGGGGAGGTGTCCCGAGGTGCCCCAACCGCAGTCTCAGGGCCTGGAGAGTTCCATAAGGGAGCCCCAGGTAGGGAGCCTAGGCTGTCCTGATAGGCCGTCCAGTGAAGGGGATCCCTAGTGCCAGGAGAACCAGGGGCATCTGCAATCAGAGCTCCAGGGGTTCTGGGGTCTGCTCAGTCACAGGGTTTAGATCCTGGGCTGGGATGCCAGGTTCAGGGACTGCTTGACCTGGAGGGTGGGACACCTGTAATCAGGGTCCCTACCGCTTTGACTTCCAGGGGTACTTCTCCAGGTGGGAGGGTGCGGAACTCTGGAAGGGGGTGCAGAGGGAGGAAGGACTCGCCTCTGGCACCGGCTCAGCCACAGGGCTTAGATCCTGGGTTGGGAGGCCAGGGACAGGTACTGCCTGACCTGGCGGGAGGGACGTCTGTAGTCAGTGTCCCCCATGAGTTGTCTTCCAGGGGTACTACTCCAGTTGGGAGGGTGCTGAACTCGGGGAGGGGGTGCAGAGGGAGGGAGGACTCGCCTCTGGCACCGGTGCAACCTAAGGGGTTAGACCCTGGGTTGGTGGATCAGTTGCAGGGTCCCGGCCCTGGACGAGTGAGAGAGTTGTGTTCTGAGGGTGCTTCGCATAGGAGGAGAGTGCGGAACCCCAGGAGGAGGGGTAGGGGGAGGAGAGCCTCGCCCCTGACTGCTGGTCAGCCTGAGGGTGCGGACCCCAGGTGGGAGGACCAGTGGCAGTTTGGAACTGCACGGAGGAGAAGTAGAGTGGCCAACGGGTACTACGGGCCTGGGGCCACTGCCCCCCACTCGGTGAGGCGGCAAGGACCCGAGACATCTGGATGGCCTAGGGGCCGGTCCTGGCCGCAACCGACTAGAGAGTGCCAGTGGGGTGGCTTAGTTGGTCCAGGGAGTGTTGACAGAGGGAACCACCTGGGTCCAGAGTGGCGGAGAACCTGCGGGTGCCCCTGCAGTTGCGGGCCTGCGTTCATGTTTTCTCGCCCTAAGCAGGGAAGCCCATCAAGGCATTGATTGGTCTACCCTGGCTTTTGGCTGGGAGGGGGTCGTGTTGGACTTGGCCCTGCTTGCAGGGTCATCCCGGATCTTTTTGCCTTTTCCCCCTAGCCTTTTTGCTGTATGTGTGTGATGGAATGCTGCGCAATGATGTGCAGAGGGTTCTTTCCGCTGTTTAGAAATGTCACTTTTAAAATGGACGCCATTGCTGTGCGCTTTGTGCCGCCTGCCTGCGGTGGGTTGGCGGTCTAGTGTTCGAAGTGACAGGGTGCCCTACACCTCCCCCACAGTGACAGTTGGGACTGGGACTGCCAGGAGCCTTCTAGAAGGTTCTAGCCCTTTCTGGTAGGTGGGGTGAGGGGGGTATATGTAGGGGGGCTGTGCCTCCATGTGACAGACTGAACGTGGACTTGATTGAGAGGGGACACTCTGCAAGGAGGTACCGCCGCAAGGGCCTGTGTGCTGGCCCCTGAGCCCATCTGTACCCCTCTGCTGTCCACAGGGCCAGTGAGAGCCTTTGCTGGAGTGAAGACTGCTATGTCAGGAGGAGTGCCACTTTATGGGAGAGGACTGCTTCTAGGAGCTGCTGTCCTGTACTGATGAGTGCCCACTGTCTGCTGATCTTGCCCAGCCTTGCCTGCCTGCTCTGCTGCCCTAGCGCCTCGTGAGCGCTATACTTTGACTGCCTGTATTCCAAGGAGGTGAGGAGTGTGGGCACTACTTCCTTGTGTGGGACTCTGGATCCTCGCCAGCCCCCTAGCGCCTTGTGAGGGCTGCAGCTTTATTTGGTAGGACCTAGCGCCTGGGAAGCGCTACAACTTTATTCCAGCAGTGACTGTGCTCTTCCTGCCCTAGCGCCTCGTGAGCGCTATCATCTGTTTGCCTGCACTCCAAGGAGGTGAGGAGCGTGGGCGCTACTCCCTCGGGTGGGACCATGGGACTGTGAGCCATCTAGCGCCTCGTGAGTGCTGCCTCCAGCCCCTGCCCAGGAGAAGAAGGTGCGTGGGTCCTGCAGCGCTGTGCTGCCAGAGTGCTATATTCGCATTGACTGTGCTCTGCTTGCTGTCTAGCGCCTCGTAAAGTGCTACAACTGTTTTCCAGCCCCCAGGACTCTTAGTCCTGCATTCCTGGACTTAGCGCTGCAACTTTACTCCTGCATGAGGAGAGCACTTTATCTGTACTGCCCAGGAGGAGGAAGGAGTTGGTGCCCGGAGACTGCAGAGACACCCAGAGAGGCCCCGGACTGCCGGTGAGTGGGGGCTGAATCTTGGACACTGCGGGGGCCGATTTGGGGGGCCCACCGAAACCTGCGAAGCGGAGCCCCGGGAAGGAGGGGCTCCCAAAGCACCGCAAGTGTCTTCCTTCTGTTTGGGGCCATTCCTTTGGAACAAACTCTGCAACTTTGGGCATACTTGAAGTGAGTCCCAGAGTGGGGCTCAGTCATCCCGTGGTTGGGGGGTGTGTCGGGGCACATTGCCGGTGCCCGCCCCCGGTCCCAGTGTTCTTTTGGGGCCAGTCTTGACTTTAGTAGCCCCGGCGTGGGGCTCCTACATAAACAGTGGCGCCAGAGACTAACCGGCAGCATTGGGCACGTGTATTTCCAATGCCAGGTTGTGCCTCTGCCCTATGGTGATGACCGTGTTCTAGGGGGCGCCCTGCCAATAATGTTTATGCCCATACTGATGCCTAATGCTTATCCATAAGGTGTTCATGCTCCTGGCGATGCCTAAGGCCTACTTGGTATATGCCTAAAGTGATTTATGCAAATGTGTTTCATGCCTAGGGAGCTGCATCCTGATTCATGCCTGCTGAGTCCTAATACTAATGACATGTAATGATGTTCTATTCTATGCCTCATGCCATTTTGCCTAATGTTATGCTTTATACCTTGTGCCCCCTGGTTCTAGGCCTAATGTTTTCATTCCAGGCCTGCGCTAATGTGTTCATGCTAATGCAGGTTTTGGGCGTCATGTATTCATGCTACTGGGAATGTACTTTGATGATGCCAATATGTACAGCTTTTCCCTAAGGGCTGCCCTGCTAATGTTGAGAGAAGTGCCTTTATGCATGCATAATGTGGTCCTAGGCCTGAAGTGTATGCCTAATGCTAACTAGATACAGGCGTAATGTACATATGCTAATAGGAGTAGGCCGAATGTTACGCATGATGTAAGCTATGCTCAGGAGGATGCCTAATGCATTTATGCTAATGGGGTTTTGATGCCTAATGTTTTCCCCTACTGCCTACACGGCTAGTGTTGGGCCTAATGAGAAGGCAGAAGATGTGTATGCCCCATCCTAAGGTTATACCAATGTGGTGCTTACGCCTACTCTGACTTAGGCCAACGTGACCTGTACTAATGGGATTTATGCTTACATGGTCCATACCTGTCCTACTAGGGCTATGTATAATGTAATGTGTTGTTTATGCCCTCATGATGCCTAATGCAGATGTTCCGGCCTAATGTCTCCTGCTAATGTGATTTAGGCTCGAATGTTTATGCCTGAGCTAATGTGGCTCGTGCTTACGGCAATATTGTTGACCTCATTATTTCACCAGTAGGTACTGGTCGGTTTACATTTACTGTTATGCCTAATGTGATGACGCTAAGTTCATGCCTTTTACCCCGTAGGTACGGCCGGTGTTACATTCCTTGCTTATGGACTTTCATTTATTGTTAGACTTGGCATCTTTTGGCGTGTTTCCCCTGACTTTTTGCTTTCTGACCTCCCGGTTTTGACTCTGTTTTTGCTGGTGTAATGATTCTGCGCACTTTCCTCACTGCTGTCCAGTGGGAAAGTGCAAGTGCTCCTGTATAAAATGTGTTACGGATTGGCGTTTCCACGATTGGCCTATTTGGTTTATGTGTCAGTCCCTTGTAAAGTGCACTGCGAGTGCCAGGGCCTATAGACCAAATGCTGTTGGTGGGCTGCAGCACTGGATTGTGCCACCCACGCAAACAGCCTGTAAAGTGTAACTCGGGCCTGCCATTGCAGAGCCTGTGCGCAGCCTGGGGCTGCCATGCCGACTTGGCAAGTGCGCACACTTGCAAGTCCCTAAACCTTCCCTTTTCTACATGTTAGTCACGCCTAAGGTAGGCCCAAGGTACCCCTGTGGGCAGGGTGCGTTGTATGCGAAAGGTAGGACATGCCCTGGTGTGTGTGGCATGTCCTGATAGTGAATTACAGCCTAGTTCGTTTTTCACTATTGCAAGGCTACCTGTTCCCCATAGGCCAGATCGGGCAGTTTTTGATTATTACAGCTTATAATCCTAACTGACCCCGGGAACATGGTAGAAATTCGAGTTTAGTATGCCTGGACTCAGAATGATAAAATGCATCTTTTAGTAAAGTTGGTTTTAACATTCTGTGTTTGAAAATACCACTTTTAGAAAGTGGGTATTTTCTTGTCTAACCATCCAAGCCTGCCTCTGCGAGGTTGTGTATTCCTTGTCTGGAGTGTGAGTGACAGGGGCTGGGGGATGCCAGGAGACAGGGTGAGTCAGCACAGGGCTGAATAGCAAGATCTACATGTAGATGGGTGGGAGGAGTTGCACCTGGGCCCTGAATAGAACAGTGCCTTCCCTCCACAATGCTGGCTCCACCTCCTGTGGTGCGTCTGATGTCCCTGGCCTACTCTCTGAAAGAGGGGACGGAGACTTGTCAACAAAGTGCTCCAGAACTGGTTTGGACTAGGCAAAGGCCTCTCTGCCTTCAGAGAACAAAGGAATTTGGGATATAAATATTGGGGCCCTGACCCCATGAATTTAGATCTCGCTGGAATCAAGGAACCTGCCAAGACGAAGAGCTGGAAGAGCTGCCAGGAGGAGTACTGCCCCTTTGCTGTGTTGTTGCTTTGTTGGGTTGGCCTGCAGCTGCTGCTTCTGCCTTGGGCAGTGAAAGGACTGAACTTTCTACAAACTTGTGCTGAGTATCTCCAAGGGCCTGGAACCGAGCTGGCCTCCTGTTAAGAAGTCTCAGGGACTACAAAGACTTCACAAACCTCTGGGTACCGCTTCTGGAACGCTGTTTCAGTTGCCACAGAGGAAGGGAACTGCAACCGACTCAGTCAACCGAATCCATCCCTGACCGGTGACCTGTTTGCACCGCAGACCGCATCGCCCCGCTTCGCATCGCAACCCTGGTCTCACCGTGGGCGACGTCCGACGCCGTCAACACCGAGCCGCTGCTTGCACCGTGACCTGTGGGCACCGCAGTTCGCATCGCATCGCTTCACTGAACCAGCCGGACCCGACCGACGCGAACGCTGCAACTGGCTCAACAGTCGTGACCGCATCGCATTTGGGGCACCGCTCGCACGTTTGCGACGCACCGCTCCGACTCGCACCGCTGTCCGACGCCAGCTCCCGCACTCCGGCTTGGTCGCCTGCATCGCAACTTGTCAGCACCACATCGTACACCGTCTCGCCCTGCACCGCACGCCTTGGACTCACCGACTCCGTCTGCACGACGCTCATCGAGCCGCTGCCTGCACCGCATCGAGGGACACCGCACCTTGCATCGCTCCGTCTTGCACCGCAACCGCGACGAACGCCGACCGGCTCGTACACTCCGTACCAGCCACAACGAGAAAGGTACTGTGACCGAGTCTGTTCACGACTCTGCTGGCCCGTAGCGACGCGGTCGGCTGGAACTGTTGGACTCTGTGTAATTCAGCATCGCGGTAGACCCGGACGGGGCTACCGACTCGTACGAACTTTGCTTTTGTGTTATTCCTGCAAAGAAGAAGTTACCTTATCAAGCATTCATTTTTAAAGTATAGTATTGTGGATTTTTGTCGTAATTGGTCTTGTCTTGAGTATATAAAAATATTGGTTATTTTTCTAAACTGGTGTGGTGTCCGTTTGTAGTGCTTACACTGTATTACTGTTGGTTATGTGCAAATGCTTTACACACTGCCTCTAGAATAAGCCTGACTGCTCGTGCCAAGCTACCAAGGGGGTGAGCATGGGCTATTTTAGGAGTGTAACTCCCTTATCCTGACTAGGAAGAAGGGTCCCTACTTGGACAGAGGTGCAAGCCCTGGCCAACCAGAGACTCCCATTTCTAACATTGGTTGTCAGCGGTGAGGATAGGACTTGTGTTTGCACTTGACTTACAGTGATTGGTGTGCACTACTACCATATCGCAGACCATTACGTACCACATACTGGTTCTTTTTCGTTTGGCCTATTTTTGATCTTGCCAGTTTTCAACTCACTACTTTTGTCATGCCTGAATCAACTGCATCATCCGTTGCATCTCTGGAAGTTATCTTTGAGGAGGATAGGTTGGAAACCTACGCCGTAAAGGAGCTACGAGCAATTTGTAAAAACCTGCAAGTCCAAATTAAAGGCCTCACAAGGAAGGAGGAGCTACAGAAGGCGCTGAGGGCCTGGGTAGCAGCCAGACATATCAGTGGGCAGCCTGGTAATCTCAGTGAGGAGGTGGAGGAGCCTATTTCCAGGGTGGATGTGCTTTTGGGTGAGGGGGAACCCGCCAGGTCAGGCAGCAGCAGTCTGTCCCCAGAGGAGCTGGAGGACAGGCGGGAGGCAAGACAGTTTGAGCTGCAGAAGCTCAGGCTGGAGGGTGAGCGGGAGGAGAAGAGGGAGGAGAGGAGATTGGCCATGGAGGAGAAGAAGATGCTCTTAGAGCATGAGAGAGAACTGAAGGAGCTAGAACTTAGGAGTAAGTCAGGCTCAGATGGTGGCAGCAATTCGTCCAGAAAGGCAGACAGGATTGTGCACATTCCCAAGAATGTAGGCAAGGAGTTCAAGAAGGGGGATGACATACAAAGGTGGTTCCAGGGTTATGAGGCAGCCATACACATGAATGGGGTCCCTGAGGAAAATTGGGGAGCAGGATTGTGGCCACTTTTCCCTGAAGAAGCAAGGGATGCTCTGATAGCTTTGGGTAAGGGTATCACCTCACCTATGCTGACATGAAGGATGCCCTTCTCACTAAGTATGGTCTTACTCCTGAAAAGTACAGGGATCAGTTCAGGTCCAGTAAGAAGTCTGATGCCAACACTTGGTTGGAATGTGTGGATGTGTTCTGCAGGTCGCTGGATGGTTGGGTGAAGGGCAGTAGTGTAACAGATTTTCAGGGGCTCTACAACTTGATTGCATGGGAGCACTTGTCTAGTCTATGTTTTGCAGATCTGCGCCAGCACCTAGTGGATAGTAAGCTAACTGACCCCAGGAAGCTTGCTTGGAAGCGGACCGCTGGGTGAGTACCAGGGTCCACAAGAAAGCGTTTGGGGGAGACTCAGCCAAAGGTGGGCAGGGTCCCCAGCTGAAAGGTGGGGGGGACAAGGGTAAAGCACAGGAGTTCTCTAAAGGGCCCCAAACTAGTACCCAGGGTAAAGGTTCCCAGCCCCCCGGTGATAAGAAGAAAGGGGTCTCTACAGGGAAGCATGTTGAGACCGGCCCGCAAGTGTTATGCATGTGACCAGGTAGGTCACTTTAAGGGGGACCCCAAGTGCCCAAAGGGGACACAGCCACCCACCGGTGGACAGTCCAAAGTGTTGGCTAGTGTGGCGCTTGGGGAGGAGGGGTGCCCACAGGAGGGTGGGGATCCCGCAGAAATGACCCTTGTCTACTAGGGGACAGTGAGATGGTCCCAGGAAACCAGGTGCCCCCTAACACAAAGAAATATAGCACCTGGGTGACCATCAATGGGAACAGGGTAGAGGCTCTCAGAGATACTGGAGCCAGTGTGACCTCAGTCCGGTGTCACCTGGTCTCTGAGAAGCAGGTAGTCCCAGGGGCATTCCACCAAGTAGTTGCTGTAGACAACTCTGAGCGCCAGTGTATGGTGGCGCAGGTTCCTTTGAATGGGGGGGTCTCAGGTCCCTTGAGGGTGGTTGTGAGCCCTACCATGCCTGTAGATTGTCTGCTAGGAAACGACCTGGAGCAGTCCTTATGGAAGGATGTTGAGCTCAGGTCTCACTTGGAGATGCTTGGGTTGCCAGTGGGCATGCGTGTCTACTCGGTCAATGGCAGCCAGAAAGGGTGATCAAGAGGACTTGGAGCCTGGAACAGTGGCCCAAGTCCCTGCCAAGAGAAAAGGCAGGGGGCGCGGAAACCGGCCCCCGAAGTTCCCACGGACCGGGAGGAGGCGGACCTCGAGGGGGACGCCCCGGTGCCTACAGGGGAGCAGGTAGCCGAACTGGGAGACATCTCTGAGCTGACCCATTGGCAGCAAGAAGGGGGTCCCACCAGGGAGGAGTTCTGCAAGGAGCAGAACGAGTGCCCTACTCTGGAGGGTCTGCGGCGGCAGGCTGCAGACCAGGCAGCTGGTAATCAGTCCGGGTCACATCTGATCTACTGGGAGAGTGGTCTCCTATACAGTGAGCCTAAGGTTGCTGAGCCTGGGTCAGCCCGTGTGCTGGTGGTACCCCAGCGCTTCAGGACCTTCCTACTGGGTCTGGCTCATGACGTGCCTTTGGCAGGACATTTGGGGCAGGACAAGACCTTTGACAGGCTTGTCACCCACTTCTTTTGGCCCCAAATGCGAAGGCAGTCAGAAGCACACTGTAGGTCTTGCCAAACTTGCCAGGCAAGTGGTAAGAGTGGGAGGAAGGTCAAAGCTCCTCTCCAACCTTTTCCTGTTGTTGGTACACCCTTTGAAAGGGTAGGGATGGATATTGTGGGGTCACTGGATCCCAAGACAGCCATGGGCAACAGGTACATCCTGGTCTTGGTGGACCATGCCACCCGGTACCCGGAGGCAATCCCTCTCAGGACAACGACGGCGCCAGTGGTGGGCCGGGCGTTAATGGGGATCTTTTCCCGTGTGGGATTCCCCAGAGAGGTGGTTTCTGATAGGGGGACCAATTTCATATCCAAGTATATGACATCCCTGTGGAAGGAGTGTGGTGTAACCTACAAGTTCACCACTCCTTACCACCCACAAGGAAACGGTCTGGTGGAGAGATTCAACCAGACCTTGAAAGGCATGATCAAGGGTCTAACAGAACCCATGAGGCGTAAGTGGGACGTCCTCTTGCCATGCCTACTCTTTGCATACAGGGAGGTGCCTCAGAAGTCTCTTGGGTACAGCCCCTTTGAGCTCCTGTATGGCCACCCTGTCAGAGGACCTCTGAGTTTGGTAAAGGAAGGCTGGGAGGCAGCTCCCAGGAAAACTCTCCAGGATGTGTTTAGCTACATGCTGGCCTTTAGAAACCAAACTGCCCGCTTCAGGAAACTCGCTCAGGCGAACCTAGAAGCAAGCCAGGAAGAAATGAAGAGATGGTATGACCAGAATGCCACTCTGGTCGAATTTCAACCTGGGCAAAAAGTGTGGGTCATGGCCCCAGTGGCACCTTGTGCCTTACAGGACAAGTGGACTGGGTCATATGAGGTGGTGGAGCGCAAAAGTGACGTCACCTACCTGGTGGATTTGCAAGCTCCAAGGAACCCTTTGAGGGTCCTTCACGTGAACCGCCTCAAGCCCCACTTCGAGAGGTCCGAAGTGAGTATGCTCTTGGCGACAGATGATGGAGTGGAAGAGGAGAGTGAGCCTCTCCCTGACCTCCTGTCTACCAAGGAGCATGATGGGTCAGTAGAAGGTGTGATCCTCTCCCCTACTCTGACTCAGGAGCAGCAGGGGGACTGTCACCAGTTGTTGGGACAGTTCGCCCCACTGTTCTCTCTGACTCCCGGTGTTACTCACTGGTGTACCCATGACGTAGACACTGGTGACAGCCCTCCTGTGAAGCACAAGATTTACAGGTTGACTGACCGGGTCAGAGCCAGCATCAAGGAGGAGGTCTCTAAGATGTTGGCGTTAGGGGTGATTGAGCCCTCCCACAGTCCTTGGGCCAGCCCAGTGGTCTTGGTCCCAAAGGCTGCTGCGCCCGGTACCACTCCAGAACTCCGGTTTTGAGTGGACTACCGTGGGCTCAATGCCGTCACCAGGACTGACGCGCACCCCATCCCCAGAGCTGATGAGCTCATTGATCGGTTGGGAGCTGCCCGGTTCCTCAGCACGTTTGATTTGACGTCTGGGTACTGGCAGATTGCCTTAACCGATGGGGCCAAGGAGAGATCAGCATTCTCAACCCCAGAAGGTCATTACCAATTCCGGGTGATGCCCTGTGGGTTGAAGAATGCCCCTGCCACCTTTCAGAGGTTGGTCAATCAGGTGTTGGCTGGGCTGGAGGATTTCAGTGCCGCCTACCTGGATGACATTGCTGTGTTCAGTCCCAGCTGGGAAGAACATTTACAGCACCTTGAGAAAGTGTTGAGGGCTCTGCAAGGTGCAGGCCTCACGATCAAGGCCAGTAAGTGCCAGATCGGGCAGGGTTCTGTGGTGTACTTGGGACACCAGGTAGGAAGCGGCCAGGTGGCGCCCCTACAACCCAAGATTGACACCATTCTGGCTTGGGAGCCCCCAAGACCCAGACAGAGGTGAGAGCCTTCTTAGGTCTCACCGGCTACTATAGGAGATTTGTTAAGGGCTATGGCACCATCGTTGCCCCCTTAACAGAGCTGACTTCTAAGAAGTAGCCCAGGAAAGTGATCTGGACTGAGTCCTGCCAGAAAGCTTTTGATGCCCTGAAGGCAGCCAGGTGCACGGCGCCCGTGCTCAAGGCACCTGACTTCTCCAAGGAATTCGTCGTGCAGACTGACGCTTCAGAGCATGGTGTGGGAGCGGTGCTCTCACAACTGAACGAAGAGGGCCTGGATCAGCCTGTAGTCTTCCTTAGCAGGAGACTACTCCCCAGGGAACAGAGGTGGAGTGCCATAGAAAGGGAAGCTTTTGCTGTGGTCTGGGCGCTGAAGAAGTTGAGACCCTAAAACACTACCCTACACAAACACCACAACACTACCCTAAAACACTACCCCCAGCACGACCCCCTACACTACACAAACACCACAACACTACCCTAAACCCTAAAACAATACCCTACACTACACAAACACCACAACACTACCCTAAACCACTACACAAACACCACAACACTACCCTAAACCACTACCCCCAGCACGACCCCCTACACTACACATACACCACAACACTACCCTAAACCCTAAAACACTACCCCCTGCACGACCCCCCCACCCCCGACTCCCAGTCCGGTCCCTACACTCAAACACTACCCTGCACGTCCCCCTGACACTACCCTAAACCCTAAAACACTACACAAACACCACAACACTACCCTAAACCCTAAAACACTACCCCCAGCACGACCCCCCCCGACCCCCAGTCCGGTCCCTACACTCAAACACTACCCTGCACGTCCCCCTGACACTACCCTAAACCCTAAAACACTACCCTACACTACACAAACACCACAACACTACCCTAAACCCTAAAACACTACCCCCAGCACGACCCCCCCCCCCCGACTCCCCTAAACCCTAAAAAAGTAACCCCCACCCCATGCCCAATCCCCCTTACCTCTCTCTCCTCGTGGTTCCTCTCTCCTCCTGGTTCCTGCTTCACGTCGTCTCGGAGGGGCGGTGCACGTCGTTATGAGGAAACGGAACAGCCTCTGTTTCCTTACAACGACGTGGATCGTCTACATTTTTTTAGAACGCATGGTCATTTACTATACATACCTTTACAACGAAATTCGTTGTAAAGGCATGCGTGGTAAATGACCATGCGTTCTAAAAAAATGCGTAGTAATGACTTTGCGATGTACAACGAATGTGTGGTAATGCATGCGTTGTAATGGTATCGCGAAGTAAAAAACTCGTTGTAATGGCTGTTTACCCTTCTCTTTTTTCCCCGATGATCTCCTGCAGCACTACGGTTATAGGACTATCCTTGATCATATTCAGATTGTCTTTGAGGATAATAGTGCCATTGACCTTCATACTGGTTGAATACTCCCCTAAAACTTTGTGATCTTCAAGAGGTATGAAGATTAGAAGATCCAAATCTGCAGTACTGTAGGAGACCCAAAGCTTTGGCAGTATCCATATCTGTTTTCAGACCCTGAAGAGCTGCTCCACACGTTTGCCGAAAATAATAAGGCCATCGAAGTGCATGTACAAAATTTTATTTGCACCTTAGGACAAAAAGCTGTGGACTTTGGCCAACCTTGCCTGCTTAACACCGTTCTTCCTGCAAGATGATGAAAACTTGTGTTGGAGACATCCATTGCTGCATCAATAATGAAAGAAGCCACGAGACCTCCTTCTTTAAGGATAGCTCTTGCGGTCTCCCTCTATCATCTGGGATAAGCTCAAGCAATGCTGCAATATGATGGCCAGATGTGGCATGATAAAGCCCTAATACTGCTAAAGCTTTGGCTGACTTGATGGAGAGTGTGGTCATAGATGATATTCTTTTGCCTAAACTGTCAATATGTCTTATCTTTATCTGGAGGGTCAGAGGATGGTGCAAGTGGATTTTTAGATCTTATTTGATCCACTCAGGAGATAACTGAATCCATCCTAGTATATCTGTTGAGATAAGCTGGAGCGGACTCCGGAGCCTTATATTTTTGCTCCAGGCGAGGTTTCACCACTGGAACCATAGCAGGAGTCTTCAATAACTTTAAACCTTATGACCAGATAAAATCAAAAATTGGTATAGCTCCTACAGGCTTCTGGGATCTCCTACAGGCTTCTGGGATTTAAAGCCGTAAAGGAAACACTCCTCATCTGTGGACTTCACCGGAAGATTAAACTTCTTCACAACTATTTCCATAAGAGTGAAATCTGAAAGTATCATCCGTCTGATGTTAAGGAACAGGCAAGTCATTCCCTTCCCTTAGGGTCACAATATGTTCTACCATGTCATTTTGTCCTACATCATCTTGTGGAAGCTCACCTTCTTCCTCATCCACATCAGAATATATAGGAGTCGTCATCAACCATATCTTCAGTCATTGGTGGGACTAGAGGTCTCTGTACATCTCTCTTGGAGGTGATTGAGGACGAGTATCGTGCAAAGGATTAGGCTGCTGTGGGTTGATAGGCAGCTTTTGTGGCACTATTTTTGAAAAGTTTCCATCATTTGCTGTAATGTAGATAAAAAGGCCATAGGCACCTGGACTACTTCAGGCTGTCTGAGTAGCTTAGATGGAATGTAAGATTTTTTTTTTTTATTATTAAACTCTTTTTAAATCGATAGCAGCACAAGTTATTAATACAGTTCAAACAATCTTGGCAATATTGCAACAAAATATCTGTAATAAAATTATGTCCATCCCTTATATTGTTCATATGTCGTTTTTTTAGGCTTAATTGCAAAATTGTCCTTGTATGTTCTTCAGATCTCCTCCAGAGACAAGCCCCGGGAGGCCAGGGTGCAGATCCCTCCCCTGTACGCATTCCATCCTCCCCATACCTGTTCCCACTTCTTGGGGCATCCCCTATTTACATAGACTGCCTTCTCGGCTACCATGGCCCAATCCATATCTTTGCACCATTCGGCATGTGTTGGTGTAGGCTGTGCTCCCCAATGTTTAGCGACATTGCGCTTTGCAATCATCATGCCTAGTGTCGCCCAGCCTTGGTTTTTACGATTAAGGTCTGTGGCCTCCCGTATATTGAGAAGGCATCTTTTGGGTTCAGGTGGTACAGGGGTCCTGCATACCTGTGTGATTGTGTGCATGATTGTCTTCCAGTAGTTCCCAATCTCAGGACAGCCCATAGGGTGCGGTAGAATGTGCCTGTTCCTCCATACTAACGCAAGCAGAGCAGGGAATCAACTTTTCCCATTCTAACTAGTGTTTCCCTGGGTAGGTAAATTCTGTGGAGCACCTTGAGTTGTACTAATCGCAATCTAGAGGGTATTGCCACCTCCCGCGGGGATTCCAACGCTTCCTGCCAGTTAGTGTTGTCTAGTTCCCCCATGTCTTTTTGCCATCTCTCACGGAGGCCTTGCATTGGATCTGGCAAATTATTGATTAATTTTTGGTAAGTTAGGGAGATTGCCTTACGGTCCATCCTTTCTGTGAGCAGCCTGTCCTCCAATGGTGATGCTTCTGGGAGGGTCGTGCCCGCAAGGATCACTGCCATAAGTGCATGTCTGATTTGTAGGTAGCGGAATGTTTCCGTTGAGGTCATGTTGTATTGTTGTTGCAGCTTTTCGAATGGGATAACTTTCCCCTTATCCCAGAGATCTCCCACCCTTGAGATTCCGATAAGATCCCATTTTTGGAATCCTACACAGCTAATCAATCTACCCAGTTTCCCAGTCTCCCAAAGTGGGGTAAACTGCGTCAGTTTGTTATGACAGCCCAGCTTCTTGTGTACTCAATCAATCAATCAATCAATCATGTCACTTATAAAGCGCACTACATACCCGCGAGGGTCTCAAGGCGCTGGGGGAAGAGGGGGGTGGTGCTGCTACTGATCGAAGAGCCAGGTCTTGAGGAGTCTTCTGAAGGCCAGTAGGTCTTGGGTCTGGCGGAGGTTGGTGGGGAGGGTGTTCCAGGTCTTGGCGGCGAGGTGGGAGAAGGATCTGCCGCCGGCGGTCGTTCTCCGGATGCGGGGGACTGTGGCGAGGGCGAGGCTGGTCGAGCGGAGCTGGCGGGTGAGGGTGTAGAAGCTGAGTCGTCTGTTGAGGTAGGCTGGTCCGGAGTTGTGGAGTGCTTTGTGTGCGTGGGTGAGGAGCTTGAAGGTTATCCTCTTGTTGACAGGGAGCCAGTGCAGGTCTCTCAGGTGGGGTGTGATGTGGCTGCGTCGGGGGATGTCGAGGATAAGACGTGCAGAGGCGTTCTGGATGCGTTGCAGCCGTCTCAGGAGCTTAGCCGTCGTTCCTGCGTAGAGGGCGTTTCCGTAGTCCAGCCTGCTGGTGACGAGGGCCTGGGTGACTGTTTTTCTTGTTTCGGTGGGGATCCACTTGAAGATCCTGCGGAGCATTCGGAGGATGTTGAAGCAGGATGAGGAAACGGCGTTGACCTGCTTAGTCATGGAGAGGGTGGGGTCGAGGATGACCCCTAGGTTGCGTACGTGGTCGGTGGGTGGCGGGGCTGTTCCCAGTGATGTTGGCCACCAGGAGTCGTCCCAGGCTGAAGGGTTGGAACCAAGGATGAGGACCTCCGTCTTGTCCGAGTTCAGCTTCAGGCAGCTGGTCCTCATCCATTCGGCGACGGCCTTCATTCCTTCGTGGAGGTGGGCTTTGGCGGTGTGAGGGTCTTTGGTGAGGGAGAGGATCAGCTGGGTGTCGTCGGCGTAGGAGATGATGTTGAGGTTGTGCTGTCGGGCGACGTTGGCGAGGGTGTACTGTGTGCCATAGGTGAACCGTTTGTGCTGTATGCCCCGTGAGGCTTTTATTGATTGCTTTGGATTATAATGCTCGCAGGGCACCCACTTCACCCAGGATGTAACAATCTATTCGAAATGCGGGTCAGTATGAGGGCAGTGTGTCCAGTGGTTAAGGACTATGAGCTGTGAAGCCCAGTAGTATGAGTGGGAGTGCTTTGTCGCCATCGTACCATCCCTTAGCTAATTTATTGGTGGCTATGCGGGGTGGTTTCCCATCCCATAGCAGGTTAGGTACTTCAGCATCTATTGCCTTAAAGTATGTCTATGGTATACGGAATGGCGTGGTCTGGAGAGCATATAGAAATCTGGGTAATGCCATCATCTTTAAGAGTGCGGCACACCCTAGTAACGTTATTGGGAGGGATCACCAATGTTTGACATCACTTCGTAGGTGTTTCAAGGGTTCCTGGAGGTTCCTATTCATGAACTCCTCAGGGTTCCTTGTGATGAAGATACCCAAGTAGCGAAAGCCGTCCGCCACCACCGTCACCTCGCACCCCTTGGGTATCCTCGGGGGTGGACCATTAAGGACATATAAAATGGATTTGTTATAATGTATCATGTACCCAGAATATTTCCCAAAGTTTGTGAAAATGTTCATTATTCTGGCTAGAGATCGTGTTGGTGATGCAATGTACAGCAGAATATCGTCTGCCTATAATGATATACGGTCCTCCCAGTCTGCCGTCCAACGGAGTCCCCGTATCAGGGGTCCCCCTTACCCACGCCGCAAGAGGTTCTAGTACAAGAGCGAAGAGGATTGGTGACAAGGGGCATCCCTGTCGTGTCCCTCGCCCAAGGGCAAAGGTAGCTGATAGTCTGGCAATGACCACTACCTGTACCAGTGGTTTCGGGTACAGGAGGCGGACCCAGGACCTGAATTTGGGGCCGAGCCCCATATGCTCAAGGACTGCAAATAGAAAGGTCCATTCAATGGTGTCGAAGGCCATGCGGGCATCCAAGGAGAGGATGATGGCCTCCTCCTGGATGGTTTTCTTCTACACAGTACCCCATGGAGGCGGCGTAAGTTGAGGGCTGTGTTCCTGCCTGGCATAAAGCCGGATTGGTCTGGGTGTACAAGTTTGATGAGGTATAGTGTCAATCTGTCTGCAAGTGTTTTAGCCAGTATTTTTGCTTCTGCATTAAGCAGTGAGATGGGTCAGTATGAGGCACACTCCTCCGCTGATTTGCGGATTGTGACTATTGTCGCCAGACGTTGGTCTCTGGGGAGCTCCCTGGCCTCCAAGCTGGCCGGGTACATTTCTAGAAGGTGTGGTGCTAATTGTGTTGCTGTCATTTTGTACAATTCGATTGGGATGCCGTTGGGTCTGACGGCCTTCCCTGACTGCATACTACCTATAGAATGTAAGATCTTGAAGCAGGAGGACTATAATCTTGTTGAGAATCATAGTCTGAATAATGATAGTTTTCCTTTCTGTCCTCTCCAAAATCTGGGACATAACATAATAACATAACATGTGTATTTGTAAAGCACACGTTCACCCCTAACGGGGTATCTTGGCGCTGAATAACGGATGTTTATTGTTACCCAACTCAATGCTACTCATTTTATCGACCTCAGATGGATGAAAGGCTGAGTGGACCTGCCGGGATTTGAACCTGTGGCCATGAGGTTGAACACAGGCCCCAGCAGTGGATGCAGTAGTCCACTGAGCCACCAGACCCGGCTGTTTTGAGCTCTATGCAGTTTGTGAAACACAGTCACCTGCCTCCTAGTCCTGATCACATTGTAAAATCTGAACTAGTGGCAATGAGGATTTCTTAAAAGGTGAAAGTATAGGTCCCAAATTGTATTATTTGATGGTGTCGTCAACAGGGGTGGGTGCAAGCGCTGTTGCAAACAAGTCCAATTCAGGAAACTGATTAAGTCTCCTGTTTTGCTCGGCCTTTGTGGACGTGCTTGGAGGGCCACTTTTCACTGTATCTTCCCCTGAAGAGAGGGCATCTCCTTAAGAAGGAGGAAAATTCTCTTTAGCCATCAAATACAATGACAACCTTCTTTCTCTGTCTTTAACAGTCTTAGCTGAAAAACGTCTACGTATATCATATTTGGATGCCTTACGATTTGGATGAAGGCAGTAAATACATTTAAAATGAGGGTCAATGTAAACTTTTTTAAGACCACAGGATGTATATAAGCCTTGAAAAGAGATTTCTGCTCTCTGTCACTTGGCTGCCAAGTAAGAAGATCTCCCTGGCCCAGAATATTATACAATTTCCCCTAAAAACAACTCGCAGTACTTTAGTGCTGAAGACAGGGCTGGTTCAAACCAGGACAGATCAAGAAAGTAACAAATTTAAAGTTCACTGAAAGGTTAGGGCAGAGCTCTGTCAGGGGACTCCCTCACACACGACGTGCCTCTAGGGGGAGTAGGAGAGCTTAAGCTGCCACCTCATTGGCTGACGTTTGCACTCTTTCAAATGAGGTGGCCGTGGTACTACGTACACAATGTTGTTTCAGGCCTACGGTCATTTTACACAGTATACTGCTATTTTAATGTAGCAGGGATTCCCAGCCTGATGGCGGGGAAAGGATTCAAGCATGTGAATATATAAAAGATCCATTGTTGGAGAAGCTTCACTTTTTAACATTTGCGTGGTCCCATGCTACTCCCACAACATTTGGTTTTCATCTTGACCTCGTTGGGTCTGTGTGGAGTACCATGGGAACTGCATCACATTTTTTTTTTCAGTTTGGCCCGTGTGCGGTTTCTCTGGGACGGCCCACAATGTCATGGGGTAAGAATTTGATTTCTGTTTTTAAAAAAACTCAGGACACTGGGACGGAGTCCCACAGTCCTAAAATTCCAGCAGCTTAATCACTGTTTATGTTGCGGCCAGCCAACCAAATTGCTAAGCACTGCGGTCCCGGTATTGATACAGAAAGGTGCAATGGAAAAAAAAAATCCCTCTCTGCCAGCCAGCTCTATTTTCTTTTTTTTGGGCGGCACTGCAGGAGTGCTGCGGTACTCCAGCGGGACCTACTGTCCAGATATCACTATAATTTGAAGATTAGTTTATCAAAAACGTCTGAACACATTGACAAATCTCTGTTTTGGGAACCCCCCCCCCAAAATAAAGAAAAATCTGCAAAAATTGCCACGATCCTGCAGTAGTCGTGCAAGATCAGGGGGAAAAAAAATGGCAGCCAGACGACACTCACTAAGTTTATGCGGCGGGGAGCCCGGGGCTGTATATATTAATGGGTAGGGTGGCACCTTCATAAGGCCCGGGTAGCCCATCTCTGGGGCCAAAATTAGTTTATATGAGGACGGGGGCCAATGGCCCCCCTCCCCGAGCCTCTAAAGGCACCGGAAGCCCATCCCCACGGCCGATTCCTTTGAGGGGGGTCCCCCCTCCCATAGCAATTAATGGCCCCGGGGACCTCATCCCCCGGGGCCAGCTCACATGATATGTCCCAGGGAGCCCAGCCCCAGGACTCTACGGATCCCCTGCCCGCAGCGGCGCGGGCAGGGAAACCTGTGTTTGCTTCCGCTTGGCAGCAGCATTTTTAAAACTCAGGCCAAGTGGGAGCAAACACCAAGTATGCTCCCAGCGGGCTGGAGCTTTAAAAATGCTCCTGCCCACTGGGAGCAGACTTTTGATTGGTTTCCCTGCCGGTGAAACAGATCAAAATATTGTTCCTGCCCGGATGGAGCAACATTAGTAGCTGCTCCCTCCAGGCAGGATCAATGCCGGCTCCCTCTGCATGCAGGGAGCCGGCTGGGGCAGCGGATGCCTTGGGGTTCCCCCTGCGACCCCCAACGAGATTATGGTGTGTGCCCTGGGTGGGAACAAGGGAAATCATCGTGAAGTGGTAAGGGGCCTGGGATGGGGTCCCCAGGGCTCAACAAGGCTCAGGGAGGGGGGCCGCATGGCCATCCTACCCTTGTTTAAGTAAGTGGCCTTGGGGGATAGGGTCCCCAAGGCATAACAAGGCTCGCCTTTATTGAAATAAGTGGCCCTGGGAGACGGGGACCACAGGGCTTAACAAGGCTCGTGAAGGGTTGCGGCGCGGCCACCCTGCCCTTTAATTGTAGTAGTGGTGGGGTCCCTAGGGCCTAATAAGGCCTCTACCCATTAAAAAACAAACAAAAAAAAACCAGGTGTGCGGGGTGGTTAGGCTTTACATATGGCAATAAAATATTACTTTACATTAAAAAAACTAAAAGTTCACTGAAAAACACAAAGATTAATGTAACGTTATAGTTAGGTGAATTTGTCAGTGACATCATTAATGTTTTGAACAAAAAAAAAAAAAGAAATCACAGAAGTTCACAAGTTATAGTAAGCAGAGCTAATTATAACTTGTGCCCCCAACATGCACTGCTTAGGACCTCACATATTACATCATTTATAATATGTTCTATGACATCATTTATGACATCACTGATGATATCTTGAATTACATTACTGATGACAACCAAGCTTCTTTTCTACACATTGCTCTATAAATGGGTATAGCATTAGAACTCTGAAAGTAAGTACAAAATAGATCAGAAGAATAAGAGGCATCATTAATGCCATCACAGAAACAACTCCCTTAGGTGTAGAAAGCATGGGTTATGTGCCAGATTGACCCTGTACCATACACTTCACAGATATCAAAGTTCATATTAACAATCAACCACAGATATATAGCAAACCCTCATTCTGTACGGTGTTCAATCTGTATACAACTGTTCAGAGAAAGCCAAGTTCCTAAAAATACTGAACGACTGTTCCAAAACGTACGCCCTACTACGGACAGTTTTTATCTGCATCAAATCCCTGATAGTCACCGAACCTACATTGAGAAATTAAGTTGACATGAGTAGAGAAGTGGGTACTGTAAACAGTTTTCACCCGATGGCTTATGCTCAACAGCTCAGGACACCAAACTCTCCGAGCCCAGTCCAGAGCTACACGGAGGACTTGGGGCCGATGGTTGCGGATATTCCTGAGAACTCTAGGCAGGAGTGGCATGGAGGAAAAGGCGTACAGGAGGCCTGAGCTCCACTTGAGATGCAAAGCATCTCCAAGCAAGAGCCGCCTTGTAACCTCCAGTGCACAGAACTGCTGACATTGCGTGTTCTCGGCGGTGGCGAACAGATCTAACCAAGGCTCTTCCCACTACTGAAAGAGACCTTGCACACCTCCAGATGGTGGCGCCATTTGTGATCCATTAGGCATCTTCAGCTAAGTTTCTTTGGCCTAGCTTCCAGAGAGCCCGCCAGGGTTTGAACCACTAGAGAAATGCCCTGACATTCCAGCCATGTCCGGAGACACAGGGCCTCTTGACAAAGGGTCCGCGATCGCACCCCGCCCGGTTTGTTGCAGTACCACATGACGGTGGGGTTGTCTTTGAACACCTGCACTAGCCTTCCCTTGATTGAGGGTAGAAAGGCTTTTAATGCCAGCTGGATCGTCCGGAAGCCTCTGATCTCCATCTCTCCCAGATGGCCGTCCTATCCCAGGAGAGACGCATCTGTCACCACTGTGAGATCTGTTTGGGGAAGAGAGAGGGGTCTGCCTCTAACCCAATTGCGGTTCGATAACCACCGCTGCAGATCTTTTTGGACCATGTCGGAGAGATTTCCCTGATGCTGTACCCACTGAAACGTCAGCTCCACTGCAGAGCCCGCGCATATGTCAGCGGGCATATGTCACAAGCAGGATGCAGGAGGCCACGAGGCCCAATAGCCTCAGAGTCCATCTCACCGAAATGGATAGTGGCTGAAACATCGGTATCATAGCCTGAATATCCTAGACTTGCCGTTTGGGAGGATAGGCCAGAAACTGCACAGTTTCCAGAACAGTTACGATGAAGGGGAGCTTCTGAGAGGAAGTCAGGTGTGACTTTGGCACATTGATAGTGAACCCCAGCAAATGAAGGAGGTCCGCCGTAGTGTGGAGGTGGGAGACAACAACCAGGCGTGAGCACGCCTTCAACAGCCAGTCGTCGAGATAGGGGAAGACTTGCACCCCTGATCTCCGCAGATGAACTGCAACCACTGCCAGCACCTTGGTGAACATCCGAGGGGTGCTAGTAAGGTCAAAAGGAAGCACAGCGAAATGAAAGGGTTTGTGGTCCTGCAAGTCCAGCGCTACCATACAGTCTCCCAGGTCCAGAGCAGACCAGACTTGAGCGAGCATGAGCATTTTGAACTTCTTCTTGAGGAAGAAATTGAGAGGGCGCAGGTCTAGGACAGGACAATAGCCTCCGTCCTTCTTGGGCGCCAGAATGTAGCCGGAATAGCAACCACGACCTACTTCTGGCACTGCACCCTCTCCATGGCTTCCTTGGCCAAGAGAGCTGTCACTTCCTGGCGAAGCAAAGGCAGATGATCCTCCCTCAGCCTGTCGCAATCAGGTGGCATGGGTCTCGAAGGGGAGGGAGTAGCCCCTCAGGACAATCTGAAGAACCAGTTGGTTTGATATTATAGACCTCCAGTGAGGCAGGTGATGGCGTATTCTGCCTCCTACTGGGTGCCCATAACAGTAAGGGGGCAGACTATAAGGGTTTGGAGGTTGCAGCTGCTGGGGGGTTGGTGGACTGGTCCGACCTCTGGCTGCCGGACACATGAGGTCTGTGGGTACAGTGTCCTCTGCCATGCAGAGGCTGGGAAGCTTGCACGATGATGTGACTGAGAGGGTATAGACAGATCTGGAAGTCCCTTCTGTGGCCACAAAAGGACAGGATCGAAAAGCAGATTAGAGGTGGCGAGGAGCCATGGAAAGGTCCAAGGATCTGGCCATAGCCCTGCTGTCCTGAAAGCGCCACAGTGCTGAATCCGCCTGGTCTCTGAAGAGATGGGGGGGAAGGAGCGGGGGGAAGGCCATCAAAGGGCATGCCCATAAGAGACGCTTAGACATCCCCAGTAAGGGCCACCATCAATGAAATTCCTCTGTTCAGCGAGTCTGTGGTATCCAGTCCACATCTGATGGTGAACTTGTCTGCATCCCTCCAGTCAGCAACAGTTTGGGAGAGGATGGCCCGGGCCTCCCCAGGGACTGTTGGCAGCACCTGCGCAACTGTATCCCACAGAGCATGGGAATAGCAGGCCAAAAAGGCATACAGTATCCACAGACCGCAGTGCCAGGCAGGTGGAAGAAAACATCTTCTTCCCTAAGGTGTCTAGGCTCTTGGATTCCCTATCCAGGGGTGTGGTAGGGAATGCACCAGGATTTACAAGGGAGATGGAGGCTTGGACCAACAAGCTCTCTGGGATAGGGTGCTGGGTGAGATAACTGGGGTCCCCAGGAGCAGGCCGGTGGTGGCGGGCAATCGCCCTGTTCACAGGAGCCCCTGTCCTGGGCTTGGACCAGGTCCCAAGCAGGGTGTCTATAGGGGCCTCATTAAATGGAGAAGTGGTTCCGAAGAGATCACTCCCGGTTGAAACACTTCTGTCAAGACGTTAGCTTTGACCGCCACAGAGGGCAGGCTATGGTCAAGGACCTCGGCTGCCCTTCTCACCGCCATTGCAAATGATGCCCCCTAGCCACGATAGGGGGAGAAAGTATGCCAGTATCTGTAGAGGTGTCCAGCCTGCTGGCTTCGGCCAAATCCTCACACCAGTCCATGTTTGGGTCAAAAGGATGGTATTCTTCAGGGTCCAGCGACCCCTCCCAATCCTCAACGAGTCCTAGCCCATAAGAATAGGGCTCAGGCTCCAGCCTGGAAGGCATGGCTCCAGTCAGCGTGGGCAACGCCCATCTGGCTCCATGTCTGAGTTGGGGACTAGAAAGGGGGTGGCGACGCCAGTGAGCCCTGGGGAATGTCCGCATCGGGAAAGGTCGAGGTGGTACGCCCGGCGCCAGTCCGGATCCATCAATGGATCCAAGGGGCCCAACTAGCACCGGAGCCGTCTACGTGGATCCAGTAGGGGCCTCTCCCAAACCTGTGGGGCCAAAGGGGTGGGAGTGGGCCACTCAAATAAGAGGCACGTGGCCTCAAAACTCATGAAGTTGAGACGGGGGTCAATCCATCTTCCCAAAATTTGGGAAGTGCGGAGCCGACCCAGGCGCTGGCTCAACCGCGGAGCCAGGCCTCGAATGTCGACACTCCCTCATCTCATCGGCCAACGCGAAGTCAAACACCTCTTCGAATTCTTGCTCTTCTTTTTGTGGTGGGTCTTACCAGAGTGACCCAACTACTTCGAATGAGATGAAGATTTTGGGCTCCGCGACCGATCCCAGGAGCTTCCTCTGGAATGGGTTCGAGACCGTTGTGGCGTGGCAAGTTGAGCCGCCAGGAGCTTGAGGGACCACTCCCTCAAGGTCTTCAGGTTCATGGCACGGCAGCTGACGCAGGTCTTACCGTTGTGGTTGTGCTCGAGGCACCAAAGCCAAATAAGATGCGGAGTCTACCACTGACATCGGTCAAGGACAGGCACCGCAGGGCTAAAAGCCAGCCTTCCTAGTGGATATTTCTGCCACACCAGGAGAAAAAAAAAACTCCCCAAAAACTTTCGACAAAAGTAAAAAAAAAAAAAAAGCTCAGTCAAAAAGTGACTGAAGGGGCAGCTCTCTTCAGATCTGCACTGCCTGACTCAGAAAAAAAAAAAAAAAAGAAAACTGGCGTCAGCATGTTGGGGTGGCGCCTATATTGGCACTACCCAGGTCACATCCGGCGCAGATGCCACCGCCAGGCAAAGCCGATCGACGCTCCCTACTGGCACGTAGGTACTGCTCCCAAAAAATTACAGATCCACTCTGCTGCCTGGAGATAATTCTAAGGTATGGAATCTGCCACAAGAAGTCTCTATCAGATTATAACGTTACTTTAACCGTTGTTTTTTTCCAGTGAACATACATATATATTTTTATCTATATATATATATATATATATATATATATATATATATATATATATATATATTATATATATATATAGTCACTTGACTCACATCCAGAACTATACCACCGTCCACAGGGCATCATTACAAGTGTAGAACAACAGATGGCTACATGCATTATCCTTTTTTTATATTTTGTTTTTCAGTGCAACTTCTTTTTATCTTGGTTACACACCTTATGTTGTATTTTGTACATGCACAATATTTACTTTGACCAGTGGAGTCTTTTTTCCTTTGACTGAAAAGCATGCATGATTTGTCTTGCCTAAGTCTTGTTTCTATGTTTATGAATTGTGCAACAGTGTCTCTCTAGAGTAAATAGGGCACACTGCCACATTGTTTGTAATGCTTTGACAAAGACCGTTTGGTGGAAACGCGTCAGCAAAATAAAAGCTTGGATCTACCTGGAGTGCGGGCAATTCTTGCAGTGAGGCAGCGTGAGCGGAAAATTATATATCAATCAGAGAAAGTGCCACGCACATCAGAGAGACACAGAAACCGCACTAGTTTATTAAACTACTTGAAAGTTAAGGCCTGAATGTGGTTTCTGTGCCTCTCTGACGTGCGTGGCACTTTCTCTGTTTCACATTCAACACGGGATCCGGATCCGTGCGAACCGCACCAGCCCCGAATGGTGGATGTGGCCGGGCTTTCTTACTGGAAACATTTGGTGATATATATATATATATATCCTTCCGCAAAGAGCGCCTTTCGATCTCGGGGCCCGTTGATAGGTGGTGCGCTGCGCCGGCGGAGCACGCCGGACAGTTTCGATACGTCGTCAATCTTGAAGTAAAGCGCACACTTCGGGAAGATATGCTAAGTAGATGAAATTTCATCTACTTAGCATACCTTCCCTGAGAGTGCGCTTTACTTCAAAATTGACGACATATATATATATATATGCAGCTATGTTACCAGTTTACCATCTTACATAGAGGACACAAATGACTTTTTGTGCAAAATCAGTGATAACCCCTGGCAAAACACTTATCTCAGGGTAACTATGGATGTTTGCTCTCTTTATACCTCAATCTCTCACGAATATGGTATTGAAGCCTGCGGTTACTTCCTAAGGTCACGAACTCTGAATTTGGTACAGCACACAATGATGCTTCTCAAGATGCTTTCCTTTTGTCTCACACATAATGTATTTCTTTTTGACAAGAAAATGTACCTACAGAGACAAGGTACGGCGATGGGGGCAGCCTTTGCCCCCCCACGTATGTTAATATCTACATGGGTTGGTGGGAAAAGGAAATTGTATGGGCAGATCATAATACGCACCACACAGAGAAGATCGTGATGTGGGTACGTTTTATAGATGAAATTTTTATTTTGTGGGATGGAGATGAGACATCATTAAGTGAATACATATCAAACCTGAATAAGAACACGCTCAATATACAATTAACTGTGAAATTTAGCCCATACGAGATAGACTTTCTGGATGTGAAGCTGCAAGTCCGAGACGGATTAATGCAAAGTACTATTTTTCAGAAGAAAACGGCATGTAATTCAATATTACATGGTAACAGCGGACATCCACGATCCCTCAAATGGAGCATACCCTACAGCCAGCTTTTGAGAGCACGCAGGATATGCTCCACTGATGAACTGTTTGAGGTGGAAGAAAGACAGATGATTTTAAGATTTATAGAGAGGGGATATCCAGAACAAGTTCTTAATGAAGCAAGGTCCAGGGTTTTAACAAAGAATAGAGAGCAACTACTTTTTAATAATAAAGAAATAGAGACCACAATGGCCGCTGAGACTGAAAAGAACAAGGTGATAAGGTTCTTCATGGAATATAACATGGAACATAATATGATCTGTTCCCTCATCAAACGAAATTGGCACATACTACAACATGATGAACATCTGAAGGATGTAGTGGGCCAATATCCCAGTATAACATATCGCAAAGCCCCATCACTAGGAGACATGTTAACAAGTTTCATGTTTTATCAGGAGACAAATTGGCTTACAGACAGATGCATGGGCTTCAGGAAATGTGCCATGTGCAAATTCTGTAAGTTTGGATCAAATAGAACATCGTACACCACCTATGAGGGTAGGACCTGCAAAATCAAAGAGAAGATCACCTGTGAAACTGGATTTGTGGTCCATGTGTTGGAATGTAGCTGCGGGAAACATTATGTAGGCAGCACAATTAATAAAGTAAAACTTAGGATTTTACAGCACAACACATCAGGGCCATTAAACACCAGGATCGAGCTTATCCAATGGCCAAACATTTTTGGGAAGAACATCAGGGCAATTTGGCTTCCTTACGATATTATGGCATCAAACATGTGACAGTCCATCCATGTAAAGGAAATAGAGAACTTGAACTACGGCGGTGTGAATCCAGGATTATTGTCTTATTAGGGACAGAGAAACTGTGGGGGCACAACCTTGATGCAGAACTGTATGTTCATCTCTGATGCCTTTTGGAGTTTCCCAATTGCCTAAGGACTGATTTATGTTAGTCTGGCTCTTTAAGCACCCTTTAGAACTTGACTGTGAATAGAACTGATTATTATTGAGTCCTTGAAATGTGTACCAGGTTATGACAGGTTGTACTAAATCATGTCACTAAGGGGATACCATCATCAGTAATGCTGTAAGGATTTTATATCTCCGATTTGCACATAGTGTATGCACCAGCACTTTAAATTAATTCGAAGACTTTGAGTAAAATGAAACATTGACTTACACTCAAATATATGTTACATCGCATTAGGAAATATCATGCATCATTATCAAATTAGCACTTTATATTGATATCAGCACTTTATCAGGGAAGTAGTTTTTAATCCATATCTCTGCAATTGCACTTTAGCTGCATTCCCGTATTAGGAATAATACCCATATAATGCACTCCATATGACTATGAGATGTTGCATGTAGTCATATCATCTAGAGATGTACACTTGCATTTTATACATCTATATTTATCTACATTTGCACTATACACATTTATATTGATTTATTTGTGGCCAAGGATATTATATAAAATTAGGACTTGGAGTCAATTAATTTACATATAGATACTTAGCACTTGTATTTTATTTTATTGTAACCTTGAGCCATAGACAGATAATGGGGTGTGGAATGTGATGCAAGCAGATACTGAGATGGATGCGCATAGGTATATTAAGCATGTGCACTTTATCACGACTTGGGAACTCCCTATAGATGGGTGGATATGCAAGAGATTGCAAGCAGAAAATGAGATAGGAGGTTAACCCTGGTAGTATATGCTTGTATTCAAACATGTCACTATATTTGTCACTATATTGAAGTTGTAGGTTTGTGTATAATTTTCTCTGCACCTACATCCTTTTCCCCCTTCTCTTGTCTCTGTATGAGATATTGTATATGGAGCACAGGCCAATGCAGTGATGCACAAGTTACTAACTTGTGTAACGATATATCTGTAAGAGACAGTAGTTAGTGACAGATTCCTTACCTTAGAATATCCCCAGGCGTCAGGCTGGATCCGGAAAGTTTTTGCGTAGCAGTACCCTTGCGCGTCGGTAGGCGGCGTCGTGCGGCTCCGCGTCCGTCGTCGGCGTCGTGATCGCCGGGATGACGTCGCGGGCAGTACTTAGGCGCCGCCCCTGCGCGCTGACGTCAGTTCTGTACACGACTTTCCGCGCCAGGAACGCAGAGCCATGCAAGAAGCTGACATAGGTGTCTGAAAAATACTAGGGCCCTGAAAGGGATGTCCTTAACCCTAGAAATCAGTTCGCAGAACGGGGAGGATGGGTGGGGCGGTAAGGAATCTGTCACTAACTACTGTCTCTTACAGATATATCGTTACACAAGTTAGTAACTTGTGCATCTGAAAGAGACACGTTAGTGACAGATTCCTTACCTTAGAATAGATACCCCAGCAATACCAACCCCGGTGGTGGGTCTGCGAACAAAGATCAGACAAGGAAGTCCTGGAGGACAGAACGGCCAAAGAAGCCGTCCCTCCGGACCGGACTGTCAAGGCAGTACTGCTTTGTAAACGTGTGCAGCGAGGCCCACGTAGCTGCCTGACAAATAACCGGCAGCGGAACACCGCGGCCCAAAGCCGTGGTAGCAGCCGTTGCCCTGGTGGAATGGGCCCGCAGCCCAACAGGAGGCTCCTTCTTAGCCAAAGAATAGCAGGTCTTGATGCACAAGGTAACCCAGCGGGAGATGGTCCTCTTGTGCACCGCCCGACCTTTTTGGCGCCCACGTAGCCAACAAAGAGCTGGTCATCCACCCGGAAGTGTTTTGTGCGGTCAATATAGAAGGAGAGCGCACGTTTTGGGTCCAGACGGTGGAGCCTCTCTTCCTCTCTGGAAGGATGCGGAGGCGGAAAGAAGGTGGGCAAAGTGATGGTCTGCCCAATATGGAAAGCAGTAACCACCTTTGGCAAGAAGGACGGACGCGTCCGAAGAACAACCTTGTCCGGATGAACAGACAGAAAGGGAGGTTTGCAAGATAGAGCCTGGAGCTCACTCACCCGCCGAGCGGAGGTGATGGCCACCAGAAAGGCTGTCTTTAGAGTCAGAAGACGAAGAGGACAGTTATGTAGAGGCTCAAAGGGAGCGCACATTAAAAGGTAAGAACCAAGTTCAAGTCCCACTGAGGCATCACAAACGGAACAGGAGGGAAGAGGTGAGTAATGCCTTTTAAGAACCTGTTAACAACAGGGGACTTGAAAAGGGAGGGCTGATCAGGAAGCCTGAGGAAGGCCGAGATAGCACAAAGATAACCCTTGATGGTACCCAGGGCAGAACCCTGTTGGGCCAGAGAAAGAAGGAACAGAAGGACCTCAGAAAGAGGGGCAGAGAGGGGATTCACAGCCTTTGCTGTGCACCATGCCACAAATTTGTTCCACCTGCAGGCGTATACCACCTTAGTGGAGGGACGCCTGGCTGCCAGAATCACATCACAAACTTCGGGAGGCAAGTCGAAAGGAATCAACTGCTGCCGCTCAATCTCCACGCAAGCAGGTGTAGACTGGACAGGTTCGGGTGGAGGACCGTCCCCTGCTGCTGCGACAGAAGATCCTCCCGAAGAGGCAGACGGATCGGGGGATCTACGCTCATATTGAGTAGCTCGGGATACCAAACTCTTCGAGCCCAGTCCGGAGCCACAAGAATGACTTGGGCCCGGTCGTGCCGAATCTTCTTCAACACTCTGGGTAGAAGTGGTATAGGCGGAAAGGCGTACAACAGACCGCAACTCCACTCGTGACGAAAAGCGTCGCCGAGCGAGTGCCGCCTTGGAAATTCCAACGCGCAGAACTGATGACATTGCGCGTTCTCTTCGGTGGCGAATAGATCTAACCAAGGCTCTCCCCATTGTAGAAAGAGTCCTTGCGCCACTTCCGAGTGAAGACGCCATTCGTGATCCATCATGCACCTGCGGCTGAGTTCGTCCGCCCTGGCGTTCAGGGAACCTGCCAGGTGTTGAACCATCAGGAACATGCCCTGATGTTCCAGCCATGTCCAGAGGCGCAGAGCCTCCTGACAAAGGGTCCAAGACCCCACCCCGCCTTGTTTGTTGCAGTACCACATGGCGGTGGTGTTGTCTGTGAACACCTGCACTACCTTCCCTTTGACAGAGGGAAGGAATGCCTTGAGTGCAAGTCGGATCGCCCGTAGCTCCAGAAGGTTGATATGGAGCCGGGACTCCGCCCGGAGACCAGAGGCCTCTGATCTCCGCCTCTCCCATGTGACCGCCCCATCCCAGAAGGGACGCGTCCGTCACAACTGTGTGCTCTGGCTGGGGAAGGGAGAGGGATCTGCCCATGACCCATTGCCGGTTCGAGAGCCACCACTGCAACTGTTTTGCAGTCCCCTCCGAGATCTGGACGTGATCGGACAGGTTGCCCTGGTGCTGCGCCCACTGGAACTTCAGGTCCCACTGCAGAGCCCGCATATGCCATCTGGCATGATTGACCAGCAGGATGCAGGAGGCCATGAGGCCCAGCAGCCTCAGGGTCATCCGTACCGAAACCCAGGATAAAGGCTGAAAGATCGGAATCATAGCCTGAATATCCCGGACTCGCCGTTCGGGAGGAAAGGCCCGAAACTGCGTCGTGTCCAGAACTGCTCCGATGAAAAGGAGCTGTGGAGAAGGAACCAGATGCGACTTCGGCACATTGATGGAGAACCCCAGCGAGTGCAGGAGTTCGGCCGTAGTCTGGAGGTGGGAGACGACTGCCTGGGACGAGCCCGCCTTCAGCAGCCAGTCGTCGAGGTAGGGGAAGACTGAAACCCCTGCCCGGCGCAGATGAGCTGCGACCACCGCCATCACTTTCGTGAACACCCGAGGGGCACTTGTAAGGCCAAAGGGAGCACGGTGAACTGAAAATGCTCGGGGCCTACCGTGAACCGAAGGTAACGCCGGTGGGCCGGCAGGACGGGGATGTGGAAATATGCGTTCTGCAAGTCCAACGCTACCAACCAGTCTCCAGGGTCGAGGGCAGTCAAGACCTGAGCTAGGGTGAGCATCTTGAACTTCTCCTTCCGGAGGAAGCGATTGACGTTCCGGAGGTCCAAGATAGGACGCATGTCCTCCTTGTCCTTTTTGGGCACCAGAAAGTAGTGGGAGTAGCAACCACGCCCTACTTCTGGGGTCGGAACAAGCTCGATGGCCCTCTTGGTCAAGAGGGCCGTGACTTCCTTCTGTAGAAGCACCAAGTGATCCCCTGACATGCGGTGGAATTGAGGTGGCATGGCTGGGGGGGTGGTCTCGAAGGGGAGGGAGTAGCCCCTTCGGACAATGTCCAAGACCCACCTGTCCGAGGTGATGGTACGCCAGTGGGGAAGGTGATGGCGGACCCTGCCCCCTACTGGCGTGCTGTGCACCTGAAAGGAGGGACTAGGAGGGCTTGGAGGCCGCGGACGGGTTGGAGGTGGTGGCCTGACCCGCACGCTGGTTGCCCGATCCGCCACGGCGGAATCCACGTCCTCGGCCACGCGAAGACGCCTGCTGCGCGGGCCGGTGGCTGGGCTGCTGACGTGAAGGGCGCCTCTACCGTGGCCACGATAGGGGCGAAAAGCAGAAGTCAGCGGAGGGCGTGTAGCAGAAAGGCCCAGGGACTTGGCAGTAGCCCGTGAGTCCTTAAAGCGCTCCAACGCATGGTCTGCTTTGGACCCAAAAGACCGACTCCATCAAAGGGCATGTCCATGAGAGTATTCTGGACATCCCCTGAAAAACCAGTGGTTCTCAGCCAGGCGTGGCGTCTGAGCGCCACCGTCGTTGCAATAGACCTGCCCAGCGAGTCGGCGGTGTCAAGGCCACAACGTATTGTGTATTTAGCCGCATCCCTTCCTTCCGCAATGGCGCGGGAAAGCAGTGTCTGGACCTCCTCAGGACACTGGGGCAAAACATCCGCCACCGAATCCCACAGGGAGTGGGTATATCGGCCCAAAAGACAAGCGGTGTTAACGGACCGCAAGCCAGCACTGGAGGAAGAAAAACCTTTCTTCCCAAACTGATCCAGGCGTTTGGATTCCCTATCCGGAGGAGCGGTAGGGAAGGCGGTTTGGGAAGCGGAGGCTTGGACAACCAAGCTCTCAGGAGTGGGGTGGACAGAGAGAAACAGGGGGTCGCCCGGAGCTGGGCGATGGCGTCGTGACACGTTCCGATCCACAGGAGCCCCTGTGTTGGGCTTGGACCAGGCGCCCAAAGAACGTCAGTGAGGGCGTCGTTAAACGGCAGCACAGTCTCCGCAGAGGAGGCTGCCGGCTGAAGCACCTCTGTCAAGATGTTAGGCTTGACCGTCAAAGTAGGGAGTTGGAGACGTAAGGCCCCAGCTGCCCTACGCAACACCGTACCAAAATTGGCTCCCTCCTCCGTAGCCACGGGAGGAGACAGCATGCCAGTGTCAGGGGAAGTATCCAGACCACTGGCCTCCCCTAGACTCTCTGTCCAGTCCTCATCGTACTGACAGTGTCGTGTCAGAGGGTCATCAGACCCCTCCCAGTCCAACTGGTCCTCCTCTGGTTCAAAATAAGGAGGAGGAGGGACAGTTGGGACCCAAGGTCCCATCGGCGCCGGAGCCGGCGTCGAGCGACGTCGGTCCGGATCCATGTCCGGAGCCGGAAGGAACTGGGGACGACGCCGCCCGGAGCCCAGGGCGGCGTCGAGAACGGCACCGGAGACATCGGCGCCGGCGGAGGTGTCGTTAGGTCGACCGGCGTCGATGGGGGTTGTGGAGCCGGGATCGAGGCCGGGGCCGAAGCCGGAGCCGGGATCGAGGCTGGAGGCACGGGCGACGCCGGGGCCGGAGCCGTTGGCGACGCCTGAGCAACCCCATCAGGGCACGCGGGGCCCGAAGGAGCACCGGAGGGGCCTGGAGGCCCGAAAAGGCGGGCCATGGCCGTCAGGAATTCCTGCACTTTGGCCGGATCCGCCCCCGAACCCGGGAAGGGCGGGTATGGCGGGGGCGACTCCACAGGCATGTCCGGGGCCGCGGGGGCGGGGACGGTGCCGGGAGGGGCCTCAGCCGAGTCGCGAGACCGGCGAGGCGAAGTCCTAGAGCGATGATGCTTTTTGGACTTCTTGTGTTTCGACTTACCGGACGAAGAAGACTTCGACGCCGACGACCGGTGTGGACTCCGCGATCGACCCCTGGACCTCTCACGCGACCGGGGCTTCCGCGGAGCCGAATGCCGGGCCTCCAGGAGCTTTCGAGACCGCTCTCGCAAAGCTTTCGGGTTGAGGGCCTGGCAGTCGGTACAAGACTCCGTGTCGTGGCCTCGGCCGAGGCAGAAGAGACACTCCCAATGCGGGTCGGTGACGGACATCATCCGCGCACAGGCGCCGCATCGCTTGAAGCCGGGCATCCCTACGACACCTTGAAAGATGAAAAAACAGTGAAAAAATTCACCAAAAAGTATGGTCAAAAAAATGACCAGGGCACTGCTCTTCCCGGATCTGCGCTTGCTGGCGCGGAAAAAGAAGAACTGACGTCAGCGCACAGGGGCGGCGCATAAGTACTGCCGCGACGTCATCCCGGCGATCACGACGCCGACGACGGACGCGGAGCCGCACGACGCCACCTACCGACGCGCAAGGGTACTGCTACGCAAAAACTTTCCGGATCCAGCCTGACGCCTGGGGATATTCTAAGGTAAGGAATCTGTCACTAACGTGTCTCTTTCAGATTTGTTGATATTTATTGTATTTTCTGCATGTGCACTTTATGAGGTAGGAGTGTTAATTCCAAACATATCAAAATATTTTCTTTAATGCAGGTGCTTTAATTCAGAGGTTTCATTAGGAACCCTGGAATATATGTTTGCACACTACAAAACTAAAAACATCAATGTGGATACTCAGTGGATTTTGAAAAATGATGCACATGCAATACATATAATGGAAGAAGTAGCTGGGTATATTAATTGGAAGGTGTTCCAAGATCCAATAAATTACAGGGTTAACAAGTTCGAGAAATGTAAGGAGTATAACGGATGTCTTGTTGCATATAAAAAGATTATGTATAATTATACACTAAAACAGAACTCTGATATTGAGATATTGCAACTCAATTTGGTGGGAAACTGACGAAGTGCGAAATTATTGTTTGCAGTCTAGATGCAACAAACAGGAAATGTGAGAGGTTCATGTCTAGTCGTGTATATATATATATATATATATATATATATATATATATATATATATATATATCTGTCTATCTATCGGCGGTCGCCAGTAGGTAGTTACGGTTACGGCCGAGTTTCCATAGGAAACGCGTTTGTTTTGCTATTAACTCTGGCACCATTTGACGAATCGTCCTGAAATTTTCAAAACTAGTTTGCCACTCACTTCAGCTGCTGTTGTGAAAGGTTTGGGGTGATTCATCAAGCGGGGGCCAAGAAAAAAGGGGCAGTGCCAAAACGTGTTTTTCCCATAGGAATTTTAGACACAACTACAGCCCGAACTGATGAACGGAATCACACCAAACTTGGCAGAATGCTAGCTCTTGCTCTGGAAAGCGCGCTTTTTGTGATTTGGTGTAAATCCGTTAAGTAGTTTGAGATATTAAAGGAAAAACCAATTTGAATTTCTAGAGGCGCGGACCCTCCGCCAATTCAACAGATCTAGTGCTGAGATCTGATTGGCTGCCAACACTTCAATCAGGAAGTGTTGGCAGCCATTTTGGAACTCAGACGAGTTCCAAAAAAAAGTTAAAAATAAAGAAAAATGGGGCAGTGTCTTTAATAAAAACTGGATCCCTATCACCAACGAAAAACTGGTGCAAAAAACGCTCTCCAAATACGACATGGATAAAGTCGGAGACTTGTTCACTGGTGGGCAGGTTTTCTCTATAGCTGAGGAAGAAAAATTCAATAAGGCAACGTTCATGGACCAGTTCATTCTTAATCGGGTACGTTCAGCGATGAGGCCGCTGCTACCAGGATTCTCACTTGAGCCAGAACCATTTGCACCACTCTCTATAGTGCTTGAGTGCAAAGGGGAAGAACATCTCACTTCCAAACTATACAGGGCGTGTGCAGACATCATCCCAACTGACGATTCCAAAATTCGGGAGAAATGGGAGGTTGATCTGGGACACCCGATCCTAGATGACCAATGGACTGCGTGATGTATGCAGACAAAGGAACTCTCCTTAAACAGCCGGCACAAACTGATACACTTTAAATTTTTACGTAGACTTTACGTCACTCCAGAGAAAATTCACAAGATTGACCCGACCAGACCCCACTTTTGTTTGAAATGCGGGGCCCCACACACGGATTTTGCGCACCTCACATGGACTTGCGGTAAAGTCAAAACATACTGGGTAGTAATATTTCGAACATTGGGAAACATGGTGGAGATGGATATACACCCACTCCGGAGGTCGCATTGATGGGTTATGTGGTTAACTTCCCGAAGGGGATCCACAAATTTATTGCTTTGGGTTACTGTTGGCAAAGAGAGAGATTGCACTAAAGTGGCGGAAAAAGTCTGCCCCTACTTTACAAAGCTGGTTAAATAGCCTTACATATTGCAATACTAATAGCGAACTGTTCTGCAGCACCTTACCTAGGGCGTCCCGACCAAAGCACATTTGGGGTCCTCTAAAAAACTATGTGGCTGCCTCACAGTCCTTAAATACCTCACAACAGGAACATGGGATTGTCCCAGCGGGAGTGGGCTGAACACGATGTGTGCACCAAGTTCGATTGATCTGTCAATTAGTGAAATATCTATATCAAGAAGCTACTTTGCAGGACCTGACGCAGCTTGTAAGATACGTTCAGTTGGGCGGGTTGGTGGGCCGGATGAGTGATGCTGTTATTTATCACAATTTGCATTGGTTGTCAAACGTGTCGGATAGTGGTGAGGTACTTTATTGATGTCTATTTTCCAAACGATGTTATGTAATTAGCAATGTGTATTAACATACTCAATGTTTCACTTGAGAAACCGGTAAATAAAGTTTAAAAAAAAATAAAAAATGGGGCAGTGTCGGAATACCCTGATCCCCTAGGCCCGGTACTTGGGTCCCCAAGAGACCCCGCTAAGACAAGAAAGCATGTTTTTTCCCAATTTTGCTGTGGATTTGTAATTTTCTCCTTTGCTTGTTTTGTATATGCCCCTGAGTGGACCAGGAGAGGATGGTGGATTCATAATGAGTGCCCCCCCCCAGCCATAACCGGGAGGAGGCCCGTAGGACAATGATGGAGGGGCAAGAAAATGGCGAGCACCCCCTCCCACACAGCCTCAAAGGCAAGGGAAGATGCGCGCCAAAAGACAGGAAGCCCCAAAGGTGTTGACCTCAGTCAATTCAAGAATGGTCATTGTAGGTCCTGCAGTTATGACCTGCCTGCGTGCGGCAGTTTAACCATTGTACCTACTGATAAATTGCAGCCAGACAACTCCACACAAACTGTTTGAGAAGAATTCTGAGGAGGTACACCATTGGCCTGGTGGCCTAACTGTACAAGTTCTGTGTGTTGACACGACAGGAAGGTGCTTGGGTGCAAACTTATCACTATACGAATTTTCCTACGTTGTGATATAATAAATGTTTTTTTTTAAAGATAACGTTTTCAACCGCAATTTGGCAGTATCTATGCGCTGTAAATACCAAGTGTTAATATGACTGGATTTAATGGTTCAGTTGGTTCAGCTGGCCTTGCCGGAGTCCAACTCTTGAACTGAATATCACCGGTTGTTTCAGCAGTCAGCATTCCTCTCACTGCCGCATCCTGAGTTTGAGTACCCCTCAACATTAATGAGATTTCACAGTCTCCCGAGCAGACTTTTCCATGTCTTTTCATTAGTTCTGCTGGTGCAAGCGTGCAAACTGGAGTTTATTCTTTTAATTCCTCCAATTAAGAGCTTGTGACAAAAGGAATGATTACTGACTTTAAACGTATCGCATGGGCTTTGAATGTCATGAAGATGTAATCTGTTTCTTTCTAGGGAAGGCCTCTCCATCAAGCATGTGGAAGGATAGAGAGTCTGGGAAGGTAGACTTTTGCTCTGGGTATGGTCACATATAGGTATGCATATATGTGTTTGGGAATGGTCACGTATGTAGAACAGTGAATGGGTATGACCACATATTTTTGAAGAACAGAGAGTGGGGATGACCACATATCTATGTAGAACAGAGAGTGGGGATGGCTGCATGAACGCTATAGTTAGGAAATAATATTTAAAAAAAACCTTAGCCATTAACTTAAAAAAACCAAAGGCTAACAAGTTGGGTAACAGAAATTCACTAAAAAAATTAAAGGTTGCAGGGACGTTATAGTTAGGCTGATATTTAACAAGCACAAAACCATAGAAATTCAGCACTTAGTTACCTGAGCAAACTATTTCTTACGCCCCGCAATACACTGCTTATGACCTCACATATTACTGTAAAAACAGTAGAAAATGTCAGTTGTCAGATTTGAGACATGAGCCTCGAACGTGGTAATGTTATCCTATGGGAGAAACATTCACTGCACAGGTACATTTAAAGATTACAGGACTGTTCTTCTGGACTTAAGGTAAGTAGGAACAAAGGTCCAAGAAAGCACCAACAGTTCAAGTTTACCTGCCCTGGGTTGTCCGGGTGCTGAGGTGCTTTACGCGGTGGTAGCCTCGTACGCTGCACACTGAAGACGATGGGGAAATGTACCTGGAAGAAAAGGCTGCAAGGGAGGGCTGGGGGACAGTCCAGCAGAACCCAAGGGGAGACTCGGCTTTTGAGGGTTTCATGACCACAGAGACACGGTCAGTTTACGTGAGCTCGGGCTGGGGAGCTCGGGTACAGAGGTGTTTTGTCCGGTGGGTCGGTGAGTTAGAGGCTCTCACAGTTCTTGGTGTACCTGCAGAAGAGGGAAAAAACACAGAAAGGCCACTCTCAGTGAGGAGCTAGCCTCTCTCGGAGTCCCTTGACGTAGAGGTAAGTTTTGGCAGCGGCAGTGGTGTTCCGACTGAAGACAAACAAGCCTTGGTGCTTGGAACTGACTCCGGTGCCTCGGGTATTGGTACAGGGCGGCTCCTGGCATTTCCAAACTTGGCACGGAAACTGATCTGGACCTTCTGGAGCACAAAGACCTTTTACCGGGGTGCTGCTCCCTCCGTGAGCCCCGGGGGAACGATGTACCGGGCAGCTGCAGTCGGTTCCTGCTGGTGCAGGGAAATGGCTCCTCCACTGTAAGCGAGATGATCCGGGGTCAAGGAAGTGCTGGGCAGTTCTCCAAGGATCTGGGGAGGCTGTTCCACTTCTGGACGAGTCGGTGTCAGTGATTGTAAGGAGAGCAGCAGTCAGGCAGTGTTTTGCACCAAAGAAGATGCGGCCGACAGTTCTCATGTCATTGCTTCTTTTTTGTCCTTCTTCTTGAGGCAGACTTATCTGCCTTCCTGGTGTCAGGGGGCCACCTAAATACTAAATTCAGGGGTGTTAAGGGAAGTGAAGAGTAGTAGCCAATGGGCTACTTACCCCTGGGGCACTACACCCCCATATGACCACTTCCTTTGTGGAGTGGGCATAACCCTATCCCAGAGTTCCTAATTCCACCAAAAACTAGTTGGTGGAGCCCTTCTTTCATGGAGCACATCAGGCATCCCACCTTAGGGGTGTGACTAGCCTGGAGGTGCAACACGCCTATGTGCATAGCTAATTTCCCGCCTGCCCTGGTGCCAAATGGGCCTCAGGGTAGGGGGTGCATCTCCCAGGTCTGGGGCAAGCGGGGTTGCATATCAAAGGCAGCAGAGGCTTTGAAGCCCCTGCCCTTGTTATGCTAAATCACTAACCATCCTGCTGGACGAGGTATGAACACCTTCGTCCGGAGCAGGCACTGTTTCTGGCCTCAGAAAGACCGGGCTCTCACCTGCAGTGGGTCAGAAACTTGTCTGTGGTAGCAGGTTGGACGATACCAGTCAGCAAATATACTAGATACTGGTAGGCTTTTTGGGGGGCACCTCGAAGGTGCCCTTTGGGTGAATGCCATAATAAATCTAGTGCTGGCAACAGTACAGATTTATTAAGACAAGGTGTTTGATACCAAACACCATACGTTTCAGTAAAGCCATCATGTAGCTGAGAAACTCGTAATGAACAGTGCCCAGTACATATACTTAAGTTGGCTTCCCTGTTCACTTGTACTATCTAGCAATTGGACTAGACAGCACAGGGGCATATCTGCTCATTGAGATATGTCCTCACATGAATTAGAATGCAACCTGCCTTAGGGGTGACTTACATATATTATAGTAGAGACTTTGGCATGGCACCCAGTGAGTGTGCCATGTCGTGTTTTCACACGTGGTTTGCACCATGTCACGCAGCCTGCAATGGCAGTCTGCATGCAATATGTATGGGGGTCCCTTAGGGTGGCATAATACATGCTGCAGCCCTTAGGGACCCTCTTTAGTACCCATGCCCTAGGTACCAGGGGTACCATTTACTAGGGACTTACTGGGGTGTTAAAGTGTGAGCCAATTATAACACAATTAGACCATTTTATCTTGTTTTAGGGAAACCGCACTGACACTGGTGCCTGGTTAGCAGGGACCCAGTGTACATCAGTCGAAAAACATCAATACCAGTGACAAAAAGTGGGGGTGACCATGTCAAAAGGGGGCACTTTTCTACATAAAGCTTTGCAAAAACATTAGAAAAACCGATGGCAAATAAATCAGGCAACGACAGATCCACTGGCTTTGCCATTGTGTGCTTTTCTTCTTTCTTTTCCTGATTTCTGAACACCAAATATTTTTTCTTAGTTCCATTAATTTTGCTAAAATAGTCTCCAACTACTGGGCATCCCAACTGGCCGTAATAAATCAATGGGTTCATGTCCCGCATACTGACCCGGCCTATCGCCTGGATAGACTTGCCCTGGGGCCGGAGGGGCTCAACCGAGCGCTATATAACACTAACCACAAGATGGCTCTATTGGGCCCAACAAAGCATACGATTCAACTTTGGCATATGGTCCAAAAAAAGCTGGGTTGGAATAATAAGATCACGCAGGCAACACCCCTTTGGGTCACCGGTAAACTAGGCAAATTGTGCAATAGCAAAGGATTCAGACAATGGGACATCATAGGAATATCAAGGGTGGGGGATCTGTGGGACAAGGGAAAAATAATCGCATTCACCCAACTCCGAGACCAATACGAGATGGCACCTACGGAAAGATTTCGCTATCTTCAGATTAAACACGCCCTAGAGGCTGTCATCCCACCTGACACTGCCCTCTCTGAAGCTTCCCCGTTAGAAGACAGACTCCTAACAGACCACATGGACAAAAAAAAACACGTCTTTAACATACCGCAAAATTATAGACAACCACCCTGACCCTACACAGTCTCTCCGGGAGAAGTGGCAGAAAGAGGTGGGAGAGCTAGATGAGACTGACTGGCAAGAGGCATTAGCATCTCCGAAGGAGGTAGCAATCTCCTCGAAACTCCGTCTAGTGCAACTTAAAGTGCTCCATAGGATCTACTACACTAGAATAATACTATGCAAAATAGGAAAGACTGACAGTCAACTTTGCCTCCGACAATGTGGGGCAGTAGGTACATTTTATCACACGATGTGGGAATGCCCAGCAATAGCGACATACTGGGAGAAGGTTATGTCCACAATAACACGAATCAGTGAGGCCCCTGTACCACCAGAACCTAAACGATGTCTATTAAACATATGGGAAGCAAAAGATCTTAACACCACAGCGCAAACCTGGGCGACACTGGGAATGATGATAGCTAAGAGGAACATAGCCAGACTATGGGGGGCACGAAACACTCCCACGATACGCGACTGGAGTAAATACATGGATATGGCCATGGTGGCCGAAAGAGGGGTGTATATAAATAGACAAAGCCCCAAAAAATGAGAACGGTTATGGGGAAAGTGGAATGCCTTTAGAGGGGGGATATGTACCACACCTGCTACGGAATCATCGCAGGAGGACAGTTAGAGCATCACACAGTGGCGAATTGATTCTGATCTCAAGTTTTCATCAATGTAGATTTATCAGTGTACTGAAGTAATGTAAGACGAATGTATAATAAGTACCGGCTATATTGATTTTGAATCGTAATACTATATGTTATGCACCAATAAAAAGAATTAAAATAAATAAATAAATAGTATCCAAGCTTACCATTTCCATCGAGGACCTCTTGTGTGATCCATCATCCTATTCAAAACCATTTTCTTATATGAGAGGAAAAAAGACAAATATCTTCAAGCATCTCCTAGAGCTTGGTTAATCTTCTGTTACAATCTACTAGTTGAGCTTATCTCTTGATTTAATTGTGTCTGTACTATACGCAATCAATCAAGCCCAGATGCATTTCGTCCATGTGATGTGTGGTAATTACAAATACGTCGCAGAAAATCTGCTAGGAATTCATGATTCCTGTAGGAGAGCAGTATTGTACAAAGCAAAGTCTGCCTAATTTTCAGCATCCTTGATATTTTTGTTAGGTATTTAATGTGTTGCAAATGTTACTTTGAGGATCAATGGAACGCTTTCAGAGAACAGGGGGTAGCAAGGATAATGTATAAGGAGAGAGAGAAAATACAGAAAAACAAAAGGTCACTGAAGGGGGTTAGATGCAGTTTGGACAGTACATGCATTTCTTTTTTTAACATTTCACACTTAACACATATTTACTGCACAAGTTTAAATTTGAAAGAGAGGAGAAACAGATTTGCATGGAATCACATGGTTTCTTGATCAGATGTTAAAGCTAGGATTATACATTGATATCTCCTTCCCATTTTACTTCCCTAATGATTAATTCAATTTCAGAAACCAGTTTCATATTCACAGACTGGTTACTGATGCAGATTTTTTTTTCCATTTTTACAAAAAAAACTATAAATGTCAATCCTACAATGTTTTCATGGAACACATGTTGAGAGTTGTAATGGATGCATCTTATTGTCATAGATTCTACATCAGACAATGTTCATGGGGACCGAATGATACATTTATGAAGTGCACTACCTGGATTTCATCCCGTTCCTTTTTGTCAGGAATGGCTCGTGCGGCTGTTGCATACTTTTCAAAAACCTTTCGTTCTTTCTGAAGCTTTTTCATTTCTTCTTTTTTTAATTCATCAATTTGAGCCAATTCATTGGCTTTTTTTTGTTCAAATTCAGCATATTCCCTTCTGAAATAACAGAAAAGTTGAAAATGTTTAAGGAACTAAACTTATTGCCAATACATTCATAGTGAGAAATGTATTAATGAAACACAGGACACTAAGTTACTATGCAGCTAGGTTGCCTTTATGTAAGCATGCATGCATAGAACAGCGATTACAAGGTTCAGAAATACACAAGCAAATTATTCAGTATGCTACCTGTCCCACTAACAATATAACATGCAGGATCTCTACTGAATACAATAAGAAGTAGTAGGACACGCTGAACCACTAACGAATTATTACAACCGCAAACCAGCCAACAGTAGATTTTCTAAAGGTGTTTGATGTAAAGCGTAGCACTACCCTCGTGGAGAGGTTCATGCACTACAACAAACACTATTACAGAAAAAATAGAATGTGTTTTTTAAGTTCTCCAGCATTTCACGACATCCTCTGTATATTTGCTCTTCCCATAGTGATCTGAACTAAAAGACAATTAAGCAATGCAATGTATTACCTTTCTTCTCGCTGCCTCCTCATAACCCCAAAAACGCCCCAGCTCACTGACAGGTGCCTGGACAGTTGCAATGTATGGAAAAAATTATAAACAAGCGAAATGTGCTGTTGGGCCTCAGTGTGGCACAAGTACCTTAAGGAGCTGTTGGTGAGTGGCTACTGCTCAGCGAATAGTCAATCTGGAGAGTAACCTGTACAACAGGCAGCTGCTCGGTGCCAGCTGAGGAAAGGGATCCAAGTCAGTTGACACCGCATTTGGCCAGTGTCTGGGAGCGCCATTGCTTTTGAAGGGATTCATGCAGGACCAGTAGGGAGTGCAATGCTGGCATCAGGGGTGCAATGCTGGCATCAGGGGTGCAATGCCGGCATCAGGGGAATAATTTTCTTTTCTCCATGCATGACAATGTAGTTCATTTTCGCTTGCACTTGCTTGAATCAGCAATCTGGAGGCTAAAGTTATTGAATGAAGTCAGTGAAGATCAAAAACTGTAGGGAACATAATAAAAGTCTGCAGGTGGATCGCTCGATGACTTGTCACATGCAGTTCAGGAAAGCATTGAAATTATGGCTTTTCCATCAACAAATTAGTAGCCTCTGAATCCTGTTTTTGGTTGCATTTTGTGCCAGGAAATGAAACATTATCATTTTAAAAATAAATAAATGAATACATAAATAAAATACCTAATTATTTTGAAGTAAACGAAAGTAAACCAGTGCTGGTGTGATAAGGTAGTTTGATTCCCTTTAAGTCAACGGGATGAACCGTTGGCAGGAGTGTGAAACTGCAATATAACATCACTGAAGTCAATGGTGATTAACCATTGGGGAGACAGTAATGCAGACATTTTCCTGAACTGGCCCTTCTCTGTAAAGAAAAGCTGTAGGCTGGAAGACATTTATGGCCTGACTGTGAAATATGTAATGAGGGACGTGAGGAGTGGGAGGGGTTTTGATAACCTTAGGCACTGGTACTATGGTTCCCCCAATTGTTTTACTTGGCTTGGTATACTGGGTGGAGAGCGACACAACTTTTTGGCATTTTGAAGTGATTGTTTTCAGTAGATCAGATAGTGCAAAAAAGAAGTAGAAGTGGGCACTTTAAATCCTTGAAATATCGTAAGAAATTTTTTATTCCGGCTTCATCTTTACGTTTTTCTGAGTGGTGTTCAATTTAGGGGGGGTGGGAGGGAGAGGGTGATTAAAGGGATCTCCGACACGCAGGTGGGTGTGTGGGCTCTACATTACACACTGGACGTTAACACAAACATACATAACTCCCAGAAGATGAATGCTTATCATCTAAATGTAAGATATTAGGAGAACCTTCACAATTCTTTGTAGAAATGGTGAACATAATCTCTTTTAATGTGAAGGGCCTCAATGGTCCAGCAAATATGGGGCCCGTATGAAGATCAATAAAGGTAGACCAACTGGATAACATTACCTTCAGGAGAAACATATGTAGCTGGAGCATCAGGGGAAGACTAAATAAAGCGCATTCCCAATCGATTCCTATTCATCAGCCATTCCAAAACATAACAAAGTGCCTATTTTGTGCAAGAAGGGATCTCCCTTTATTACACTTCGCTCTACACTGCAGAGGAGCACTCTAAGGCCAGTCGATGTCAATGCATATGAGTTCTAGTCCCCTACTCAAACTTAGCGCACTACAAAAATACAACCTAGAAACGCCTATTATGGCTTGTGGAACAATCTCTGGTTGGAGATAAAGCCCTAGGACTCAACAGATTTACAAGGAACGCTTAGAAGGCCTACCCAATCATCTGATGACAAAACTAATTCGCAATTTTAATTACTTAGAAAAGCATGAAGTGAAGACTCCCTGTAATAGTACAGCAGTTAGTACAGCAGTCACCACAGTCATTCCCAAGACGGAATACCCAGTTTTGCTCATCCTACAGATTCATAGCCCTCCTTAATATGGACAGCAAGCCATATACCAAAAGATGTTTTGAAATTCTCACTCATATTTAGTTCTTGGCTAGCCTGAATCAACACAGTAAACATTAACATATTACTAAAGGTCTTATATTAGTTTCAGGTTCTCTCAATCAAAGTAGATAATACATTTTTGAGCAAATTACAGGACCCCATGTCATGTTTTGTCTGGAAGGACGCTTGACCAAGGATCCCTTGCACCTGGCACAACAATCAAAAACGTGGTGGGGGTTAATTTACCTAATTATTTATGTACCAAGGAGGAGCCTAGCTGAAAGTTATAGCAGAGTGTTCTGAGATTGAGACATAAGACATAGGCTCTTATGGCGCATGTAATAGATGGTAGATCATTATGGGGTTTGACCTGGCAAGATAAGAGGAGAGACCACCAAATGCATATCTTATACCACCAATGACTACTATTGTATATGTCTGGTAGAAGACTGAAGGGAAGCTGAGCCTTACAGCTTTTCCATCCCCCTGTACACCTTCACACAATAACGGTAACTTCACCCCAGCACTAGATCCTGGTCCATTTGAAAAATGGAATGATGGAGAATGCAGAATGTTTTTAAACCTTATTCAAGGAGAGTTTGTTAAATCCTTTACACAATGTGAAATAGACTTTTGCTTACATGAAACTGAAATAATTCATTAAGCACAGCTGCGTTATTTGGTGCTGAATCCTCATGTGAAGAAGCAGCTTGAGAGACTGGAACGGGACGTAGCCACTAGGAATCACGCAAATGAAGGAGACTTACTTGGGAGGGGGCATTTGCAGCAGATTTCAGGTACCCAAATGTACGACTGTAACATGGATTAAATACTTGTCAAATGCAGTGCCTGCAGATATAACTGTTGGTTTAAATTCAATAATAATACTTATGGAAACATTTTTTCAATCTCCTGACACTGCTTTGAAGAACGCCCCCTGAATATAGAGAAAGGGGTCTGGGATGTAGAAGCATCTGTTGATGATTTTTCCAGGTCCTTGGCTGGAAAGTGTAGCATGGAGATCGGTCTGTAGTTGGCGAAGGTTAAAGGGTCTGTTTAGGGTTGCTTCAGCAGTCGGAGGACAGTCACATGTTTCCAAGCATCTGGGAAGGCCATAGAAGAGGTGGAGGCATTCAGAATGGATGGGAGCATGACGCTGATGGGTTGCAAGATATCAACCTACACAATAGTAATTACCTGGAAAATCAATTTGATATGTTTAACCTGACAGCTGACAATTTATTAAGCTTACATGTGGCTCAAAGACGCTTAAACGAACAAAAACTCTAGCTGCATTAGTTGAGAGCTACAGCTTTTTATGCAGGGTGTGGAATTTAATAAAATATCTACTTGTCCATGGGGCAGGTTGCTTCATAAATCTACTTGTCCCTTTGGTGCCATGTAGTGCGGTGACAATTATGGCAGCAATCTCATTATATAAGAGCTCTGATATAGCCTCTCTGATTATGCCAGGGCTCATACCATAGTAGTGTTTGAATACTTGCAATCTCCTTATATTGCCACGTTTCCGCAGATCTACATACTGGGGCTGAAGGTAGTGGTAAGCAATAGTTCCAGGGTTAGAATGCCCTTTTGAATCTATGCAAACTTACTAACTTGCATGTTTTAAGGGTTTTCAACAACTCTTCTCTAATCTTTTACCATACTGAGAAATGTTGGAAATTTACTCCTGACAATGGTAGACGTAAACCTTCTTCTAGAGTTGGGAAAAGGTGGTTGGAGGGCAAGTGAACTTGCAAACACTCAGATTTTCGCATGAGCAATTCTACACATGCATATTTGCTCATGCTAAAATGAAGTTCACAAATATTTTCTAGGAGTACTATTTCTTGTCCTACTTTGGTAAATTCTTGGGAATTCACGTAGACCGTATAGCTGCACTTAATGCAAGGACATATACCATGGGTGCACTTTGAGACTTTCTTTAATAATTGGGCCCCTGATTTGGTCTGGCGTTGACCATGACCTTTTGCGTTTATTAAAATTCTGTCTCTCTCTCTGTATCGGCTGGCTTCACTGTGAGTGACAGCATTCTGCTCTTTCACAAGGAGCATATCGGCACAAAGTAGTTTTGTTCAGTGCCAGTAACTACTGTGGCAGTGTGTGCTTTTTGAGACCAAAAACTATTTTTGCTTTTGCCAATGTTTGGAATACTGGTGAGGGCCCTGCATCTCCCACACCAAAAAGGTTTTACAAAAACCATGCCAAAACAATTCACACATTGACAAAACTAAAAAGCTGACCACAATTTCAGACCTATGGCTTAGCCAATGCTTGTTTATTTTTGTTTCCCATAATCTTATTGAAAATGGTTACACTGGTTTTCCATTATGAATATTTTTGGGAAATACTAGCATGCATCAACACGTTATTAAATGATGCTGCAAAGAAAGTTTAGCGAAAAAATTTTTTTTCCTGCTTTCATTTTTTATGAACATTTTATTTTGAAAGCAAAGTATCATCAATCTTGCTTTCAAGCTTCTGCAAATATTTGCATCAAATCAGAGAGCATTCTGGGAGCATTATACATAGCCTCATATTGCTAAACTTTGAAAACGTGTGTACACATGTTTATACTGGAACCACTATCAGTAGTGCAGTCAGAGCTTACAACATTTACTTAGAGTGCTTATCCTAATAATAAAAGCTTTCAGTTAATGAACCATAAATACAAGTCTGAACAGCATTAACATATGGGCAAAAAGATTACCTTAACTGCAGACAGTGCCCTTCCCTGATCCATAATGTGGTACTGCAAACCAGCAGCCAAAGGGTTTGTGCTGCAGGGGATTGGGCCTACTTGTCCCAAGGTCAAAATACACATGAAAACTTTTTGCCCTTGACCCCAAACAATATGTCCTGGGTGTTGGGCTATAGGAATTCCACATCCCTGTTATGCCTGCAATATTCAATGGATCCAATGAATAAACAGGTGAGGCAAACTGAAATTTAGGTAATGTCATTCTGGTGTAGTAGCTATGTCCCTAGCTGATTAAAAAAAGTCATTGCATAGGTTGTAGAGATTATGTGAAATGGAAGCTGAATCTTTAAACCACATGCCTTGCCTTAAAAACATTTCGCTTACAATAGGACAACAGCACTTGTACTTTATCTTACGAGTGTGGGGATTCAAAAGGATTTGTGGTCTTCTCGTCTGATATTTTCAAGTGATGGAAAAAGGATACCACAAGTGTGAACAGTTTTATCTGCTGATGATCGTTAGTGAGTGACTTGATTTTAGGGTCGATTTAAAAGGTGCCATGATTGTCATTTGCAGCTTTACAGAAGAATTTATAAAGTATTTCATTTATTTCCATTTTATTTTATTTTGGCCTACATCATCAATCGTGATGAAAGTTTTAGATTTCCTAAAGAAAGCAACTAAGTATATTAATGAACCTCTCACAAGCCAATACAATTCCACAGCAAATCCAGAAACTCTTGGGGGGCCGTGGAAGCTTTTAGTATAAAAAACAAGAAAAGGATGGGAACCTACTGGCCCCACATCCCAGCACTCAGTTGGCCAAAAGCATTATGGTAAATGCAGCGCATGATACCACTTACTTCAGTGACAGTCTTTTGTTTTTCTCCCATGTTAGTGCAGCCAGCGCTGTGTATGTCTAGACACGTGTTTCAGGATGGTTCTCCTTTCTTCAGTAGAGAACACATCGTTTTGGGGGTGCTGGATATGCTGCCCAAAGTTTACTCAGGTCTCTGTACCACTCACTGGTACATGAAGCTTTTAGTATACCCAGTTCCAAAAAGATACAAATCAAACTGAAAAATACCTTCATAGCAAAGTACAAGATCAAAGTGTCACAGAGTTGTGATGGAGCAGGGTAAATGTAAAAATTTTAACCTCCTAATATTTTCGTACAATATTAATAAACATGTTCGTTTAAGTAAATAACCAACAATGTATGTTAAGGGTTAATGGTAACACGCGATTCTGTGTGCAAATTAATTGACTAATAATTGTTTACGTGTCTAACATAACATAATATTTGCGTACTAATTAAATAATAAATGCATGATTTGTGCTTCTAAATAAAACGTGTGGTTGCAAAATAAAGCGATGGTAAGTAAGGGACAGCTTTATATGTTGCTTCTGCTAGGTAATACCTAATTGGGGTACGTAGAAAGACGGGAGGGAAATGAAAGGGTTTATATTTCTTTGTTTTAATAACATTTTGTTTATCTTTGAAAATAGTGCGCTTAGGCCTGCCGAGCAGCAATATAAAATGGCCGCGAGTTACTAGAGTGCGCATGAGCGGATGAGACCATGTGATAGAGGAGAGAGGCTGTGGAAAAGGGATGATCACGTGCTGATGCCGAGAGGCTAAGATGAAAGTATGGTCAAGGCTGCTGTGACCCTTCTGAGCAGATGTGTGCCAAGATGATCAGCAAGAAGCGTGAGAAGCCTGGCTGAATCAATAGACGGAACTGTATTATACAAAATGTAACAGAAAAAGATACAATTTGGACTGATCGAAACGGATGAGCAAGTGTATGAACTGTGGGAAACGATGCTTGCATGGACATTCCACATGGAACTGGTTAAGACCAGGAAGTTTGATTAAAATGTATATGGACCTGAGTTTTTGACCAATGAGAATGAATCGCGCCATGTAAGAAGAAACATTTTATGCTGTAAGCTAGAATTAGGGTATAAGAAGACCTACTCTTGGGGGTTAGAATGCTGCGGGATGCTGCGGGAGATGCTGAAGAAGTTAGATGCTGTAGATGGGAGAAGTTGCGTTTGCTGATGCTGACGAGCTGATGCTGCTGCTGTTATTTTCCTTTTCCAGTTGAGTATAAAGATGCTGCTTTAGGAGAACTTTTTATTGATAGATTTTTATTAGAATTATTAGGCTTTCCCCAGAGAGATAGATAGATTGATCTATAGAGTTCTTATTATGATAACCTCATTTTTCCGTCTAATAAAAGTGCCATGCAATTTCAAACTATTCTTATACTGATGATAAATGCAATGATCTGAATAATAAGCTTAATCTAAATTTCCTGCATTCAAAACTTTATATAAACTTTATTATTCTTTAAACAAATGACTCAGTGATTTTCTTTAGCTTAATGATTAATAATGAAATGGTAAAGAGTTTATTGTGATTGAGCTGGTCTTAATCACCATCAACTGATTCCTACTAGTTGGTCCATCGACCAATGAGCGGAATACCTTAAAAGCAAATGAGAAATATTATGTCATTATAAAAGAGGTATCCCGTCTCCTTCCAGCGAATCGTTTTTCTCCTAGGTTCATGACGGAGGAAATCCAGGGAACAAATGAGTAAGTGAATGTATATGCGGTGTTATGGGCCCCACCGTCATATGGATATAGTGTGTGTGTTAGAGAAATAATTGCACCTGGATGACAAAAAGCATAATAGGAGAATTATTTTTATTGTTCGCGCTGGATCAGATTTCTTGGTAGAAGAGGATGGTTACTATAGATTAGTTTGGTGATTATTGATTTTTGATTATAGATTATTGATAAGTTTATGTCTAACACTTTTTGTTGTATTGCGTTATGTTATATGTAAGTTTTCACGCTTCCGGGAAGTAGGAAGTGGAACACGTGTGGCAAGAGAAGTCACATGGAATTTTACACTGTCTGAGTTCATTTTTAGGTAATAACACAGGTTGTGTTATATTAGGGACATTTTGCGTATAAAAGGTGTGTAAGTGAAATAGTGATCGGTTTTCTTGTGAAACTCTGGCCTTAATTCTCAGGAGCAGTATAGTCTCCACATGTGTTTTATCCCCAGAGAAACGGGTTTACTGATTGCTTGAAAGAAGGGTAAGGTAGAGGGAAGTGCTACTCTATCGGCAAAACTGAAAATTCTGTGGTAGGGTAGAGGTAAGCGCTGCCTACTGGAAAATACAGAATTCTTGTGTGAATGGTCAAAGCTATCTTTTCGGTTTAGCGAATCAGACAATGGAAATTTGGATAAAATGTTGTAACTAACAAGAATTGTTGAAAAAGAAATTGCCGATAATTTTTGTAAAGGAGGGGTCAAGAGTAAAAGTGACGTAGACAAGAGTCGCGCTGGGATTGGACAGTGCGATAGTCACATGAGAACAGGAGCAGGACTGACGTAGACAAAAGACGCGCTGGGAATGGACAGTGCGCCGTAGACAGAAATCGCTGTGATTGGAGTGTTGGTGTGAGTCGCGCTATTATTGGTTGAAATAACGCATAGGGAACAGTGTTGAATTACGGATTGTTAGCTCCTTTTTCTTTCTCAGTGTTATTAGACATTTCTACTACAGCTAAACTAATTGGAATAGTTATTGCTAAAACCACCCATACTGTTATTAATAATCCTGTACAAAAACAGCACATCTTGCACCATCTACTTAAAAACTCACATTTACAATCTCTAGTATTCTCCATTTTGTTTTCTAACCTTATTTATTTGTTTTCTAGAAAATTGTGTCACTACACCTCAGAAATGACTTGCTTGCCACTCTGTACTTCCAATATTTTGTCTTTGCTTGGTACTTTCTTTTAATTCTTTTTCAGAATCCTTTCTTTGTCACATCCGGTAAATTTGTCAGTTCAATGTTTTGTCAAATCCGGTAAACTATCTAAACTTCTTCAGGTTTGTTGCTTCAGGTTTGTTGCACTTCACTTTCTCCCATCAGGTTTCTTTGTTCTGGGTTTTCGTGAGTGTTCAATTCTTCTTTGTGACTAGTCAAAGCACGATACAACCATTCAGGCGATCTATACTTTTGATTTACCTTCTTTACTCTTTTCGTTTTCTGCAAGTGTTTTCCACCTTGTTTTTCTTGCTCTTTTTGACTTGTTATTTCATTCACTTGTTCAGCACTTTTCCCATCCAACCTTATGATTCTGTATCTTAATTTTCTTACTTCGCGACACAACAAAAAGTGTTAGACATAAACTTATCAATAATCTATAATCAAAAATCAATCATCACCAAACTAATCTATAGTAACCATAACTCTGCTACCAAGAAATCTGATCCAGCGCTAACAAAAATAATTCTCCTATTATGCTTTGGTCATCCAGGTGCAATTATTTCTCTAACACACACACTATATCCATATGACGGTGGGGCCCATAACACCGCATATACATTCACTTACTCATTTGTTCCCTGGATTTCCTCCGTCATGAACCTAGGAGAAAAACGATTCGCTGGAAGGAGACGGGATACCTCTTTTATAATGACATAATATTTCTCATTTGCTTTTAAGGTATTCCGCTCATTGGTCGATGGACCAACTAGTAGGAATCAGTTGATGGTGATTAAGACCAGCTCAATCACAATAAACTCTTTACCATTTCATTATTAATCATTAAGCTAAAGAAAATCACTGAGTCATTTGTTTAAAGAATAATAAAGTTTATATAAAGTTTTGAATGCAGGAAATTTAGATTAAGCTTATTATTCAGATCATTGCATTTATCATCAGTATAAGAATAGTTTGAAATTGCATGGCACTTTTATTAGACGGAAAAATGAGGTTATCATAATAAGAACTCTATAGATCAATCTATCTCTCTGGGGAAAGCCTAATAATTCTAATAAAAATCTATCAATAAAAAGTTCTCCTAAAGCAGCATCTTTATACTCAACTGGAAAAGGAAAATAACAGCAGCAGCATCAGCTCGTCAGCATCAGCAAACGCAACTTCTCCCATCTACAGCATCTAACTTCTTCAGCATCTCCCGCAGCATCCCACAGCATTCTAACCCCTCCCACCAAGAGTAGGTCTTCTTATACCCTAATTCTAGCTTACAGCATAAAATGTTTCTTCTTACATGGCGCGATTCATTCTCATTGGTCAAAAACTCAGGTCCATTTACATTTTAATCAAACTTCCTGGTCTTAACCAGTTCCATGTGGAATGTCCATGCAAGCATCGTTTCCCACAGTTCATACACTTGCTCATCCGTTTCGATCAGTCCAAATTGTATCTTTTTCTGTTACATTTTGTATAATACAGTTCCGTCTATTGATTCAGCCAGGCTTCTCACGCTTCTTGCTGATCATCTTGGCACACATCTGCTCAGAAGTGTCACAGCAGCCTTGACCATACTTTCATCTTAGCCTCTCGGCATCAGCACGTGATCATCCCTTTTCCACAGCCTCTCTCCTCTATCACATGGTCTCATCCGCTCATGCGCACTCTAGTAACTCGCGGCCATTTTATATTGCTGCTCGGCAGGCCTAAGCGCACTATTTTCAAAGATAAACAAAATGTTATTAAAACAAAGAAATATAAACCCTTTCATTTCCCTCCCGTCTTTCTACGTACCCCAATTAGGTATTACTTAGCAGAAGCAACATATAAAGCTGTCCCTTACTTACCATCGCTTTATTTTGCAACCACACGTTTTATTTAGAAGCACAAATCATGCATTTATTATTTAATTAGTACGCAAATATTATGTTATGTTAGATACGTAAACAATTATTAGTCAATTAATTTGCACACAGAATCGCGTGTTACCATTAACCCTTAACATACATTGTTGGTTATTTACTTAAACGAACATGTTTATTAATATTGTACGAAAATATTAGGAGGTTAACATTTTTACATTTACCCTGCTCCATCAACTCCCCCCTTTGGTGATTTTTAATATCACCACAAAAACCCAAGTTATACAATTTTCTCAGACAGCATATATCTTTTATCCGTTTGCTTTTGTTAGTTTACACAACTGTATCCCTTTCAACTTGTTTCTTCGTTTTCTTGTACATGTTCTTTTATTTCTTCTAACTCTATTTCACCCATTTCTCTCTCTCTTTCCTTGTTTATCATGTTTTCTTTTTCTATCTTATTTTGCCTTCTTCTTCTCTTTATACATGTTATTGCAAGCTTCAGTACTAATATTATTATTATTATCATGGTTGCTATTATTATAACTTTCCCTATTATTAATCCACTCATTCTTGTTAACCACTTTGTTACAGAAGAAAACCCTTTACCAAGTTTTCCCCAAACACTTTCAACCTCCAGTGGAACAAGTTCTTTGTGCAAATTTGTAATATTTGTTATATACTTCTGTATATTCTCGCTTTTATCTGGAATGTAAGTGCAACAATGTTGGACTTTCAGCATTCCACAGACTCCGCCCTCTTTTGCCAAAAGAATGTTAAGGGCAAGACGATTTTGCATCACCATAGCTCTCATGGCAACCATCTCGGTATTTACCATCAAGAACCCTCCACAGTATCTGTAGATAAACGATCTACCACTGTGGATAATTTCCGAATTCTAAATGCATTCAAAGATATTCCCACTGCTGGTATCAATGCACCAAAAATATCACCTACTATTTCTGAAAAACTTTCCCTTTTTCTACGTGTAAAGATATTTATCATTTTGTGTGTTCCTTTTTCTTTTCTATCCACATGAAAAATCTTTGGAAAGACCAGGCCTAAGTAACATGACCCATACCAATGGTCCGGCAACCTATAATAAGCCCTATTCCCACAAACATAATAAATCCCTGGAAATATTTGATCTTTTCCCCCTTTGAATCCCCATCCACCTAGAATTTGGTAATTGTCATGGCAATTGCTGGAACCCACAAAATAATTGTCATATCTTGTCTTATTTCTTCTAATGCACAACCTTCCCTGTTGGGGCCAATCCAGAGTCATAGCTGCATTTGTCTTTTTCTTGTCATGATGGTCTTCCTCAAACGCCCAAAGAGGTGTTTTTGTCTCTTCTATCACTTTTCTTTGAAATTTCACTCTTCTCTCTTCAACCATTTCTAAAAATACCTTTTCTTCCTTCTTTAACTCACAGGTAAGGTTGTTCCTAATTATACTATCTAATGTTAAAATCTTATCTTCTAAGAAATATTCACCAAACGTCTTTCCCTCTTTTATTTTGTTAAGCTCGGGAGCTACAGAAACCTTTGCAAAAATCTTATTTATATCAGTGTAATAATATTCTAATCTACCTGTTTTATAAAATAAACTTGCTAAAACACTACATGTTATTCCATACGTCAAAGGGAGGTGATGATAAGTCACACCCTCTGCTACAGATGCAGGCAACTGCATACAAACATAGCAATCTCTTACATCCATTGTTTCTACATACTCATATAATAATTTAGTAAAAACATTCTTTGAAAAATCTGTTATTGATTTATCCTTATGTAATTCTGCACTACTCTTTAAAATAACTGGCTTTTGAGTGTTAGCTCCTTTTTCTTTCTCAGTGTTATTAGACATTTCTACTACAGCTAAACTAATTGGAATAGTGATTGCTAAAACCACCCATACTGTTATTAATAATCCTGTACAAAAACAGCACATCTCAATCATCAATCAATCAATCAGGGGTTTGTTAAAGCGCGACTACTCACCCGTAAGGGTCTCAAGGCGCTAGGGGGGGGGGGTGCAGGTTCCATCCATCAAGGAGGGGGTCTGTCGAAGAGCCAGGTTTTGAGGTTTCTTGCGAAGATGGGGAGCAATGTTATCTGTCTGAGGTGGAGCGGGAGGGCGTTCCATGCTTTGGCCGCGAGGAAGGAGAAGAAGGAGCGGCCTCCCGATCTGGTCTTTCTGGTGCGGGGGACCACGGCGTAGGAGAGCGAGGCTGATCGTAGGGTCCTTTGGGGTGCGTGGAATTTGAGTCGGCTGTTCAGGTATGCTGGTCCGGTGCCGGGGAGGGCCTTGTGAGCGTGGGTGAGCATCTTGAATGTGATTCTCGCCTCGACAGGGAGCCAGTGGAGTGTGCGCAGGTGCTGGGAGATGTGGCAGTGTTTTGGCAGGTTGAGGACCAGTCTTGCGGCGGCGTTCTGGATGTTCTGTAGCTTGCGGGTGAGGTTTTTGTTTATTCCGGCGTAGAGTGCGTTGCCGTAGTCGAGTCTGCTGGTGACCAGGGCGTGAGTGACGGTCTTTCGGTGTTCGAGGGGGATCCATTTGAAGGTCTTACGAAGGAGGCGGAGGGTGTGGAAGCAGGAAGACGAGACAGAGTTGATCTGGCGGTCCATTTTGAGCTCGGAGTCCAGGATGATTCCCAGGTTGCGTGCGTGGTCCGTGGGGGTTGGCGGGTTTCCGAGGGCGGGGGCCACCAGGTGTCGCTCCAGGCATCGGGGTTTGGGCCCATGATGAGTACTTCTGTTTTGTTGGTGTTTAGTTGTAGGCAGCTGTTTTTCATCCATTTGGCGACGGCTTCCATGCCTTCTCGAAAGTTGCGTCTGGCGGTGTTGGGCTCGTTTGATAGGGAGAGTATGAGCTGGGTGTCGTCTGCGTATGACACGATGTTGAGTCCGTAGGTTCTGACGATGGGGGCGAGTGGAGCCATGTAGACGTTGAAGAGCGTCGGGCTGAGGGAGGAGCCCTGGGGGACTCCGCAGGTGGTAGGTGTGGGGTCCGAGAGGAAAGGGGGAGTCTGACCCGCTGCGTCCTGCCGGAGAGGAAGGAGCGGATCCAGTCGAGGGCCTTGTCCTGGATTCCTGCGTCGTAGAGTCTGCGTATTAGGGTGCGGTGGGAGACTGTGTCGAACGCCGCTGATAGGTCGAGGAGGATGAGGGCTACTGTTTCTCCTTTGTCCAGTAGGGTGCGGATGTCGTCTGTTGCGGCGAGGAGGGCGGTTTCCGTAATATGGTTTTTTCTGAAGCCGGATTGGGAGGAGTCGAGGATGTTGTGTTCTTCAATGAATGTGGCGAGTTGCCTGTTGATGGCTTTCTCGATGACTTTCGCTGGGAACGGGAGCAGGGAGATGGGTCTGTAGTTTTTGAGGTCGGTGGGGTCCGCTGAGGGTTTCTTTAGGAGGGGTTGACCTCGGCGTGTTTCCAGTCGTCGGGGAACGAGGCGGTCGCCAGGGAGCGGTTGATGGTGTGGCGGAGCATGGGTGCGATGGTGTCGGCGGCTCTGTTGAAGATGTGGTGGGGGCAGGGGTCCATGGGGGCCCCTGAGTGGATTGACTTCATTGTCTTCAGTGTGTCTTCGGTGGTGAGGGCTGTCCAGTCGTCAATCGCTGGTTTCCGGGTGTCGGGGGTGGTTGGTGAGGGTTCAGTGTGTTGGTTGTCTTCGTCGAAGTTGTCGTAGATGCTCTTGATTGTGTGGTGGAAAAAGGTGCTGAGTTTGTCGCAGAGGTCTTGTGAGGGAGGGATGTCGGTAGACTCGCTAGTGGGTTGGGCGAACTCCTTGATGATGCTGAAGAGTTCCTTGCTGTTGTGCGCGTGGGTGGAGATTCTGTCTTCAATCGCTTTTTTCCTCGTTTCTCTGATGAGTTGATGGTGGGCGTTGGTGGCGGCTCTGAAGTGGTCGTGGGCTTCTGTGGATTTGGTGTTCCTCCAGGCGGCGGCATGTGCTTCTGGACTCTCGAAGTTCGGTGGTAAACCATCTGGCTTTCTTGGCGCGGGTATTGTTGTTTTTCTTGAGGGGGGCTATGGTGTTGGTGCTGTCCGAGATCCATCTATGCAGGGTTCGGGCTGCGGTGTTGGGGTCGTCGTTTTCCGCGATGGTTGGGGTGGAGTTGTTGAGTGAGGAGGTGAGCTGGTCGTCGGTGATTTTGGTCCAGTTTCTTCGTGGAAGCAGGTGCTGGTGTCTGTGGATGGTGGGTGTTCTGAAGGTGAAGTGGACGCAACTATGGTCGGTCCATGGGAGTTCGGTGGTGTGGCTGAAGGTGATGGAGTTTCCTGTAGTGAAGAGGGGGTCGAGGGTGTGTCCTGCTGAGTGCGTGGGCTCGGTCACGATCTGGCGCAGTCCAATGTTGTGGAGGTTGTCCAGGAGGGATGTGGTGTTGGGGTCCAGTTGGTTGTCGAGGTGGAAGTTGAGGTCTCCCAGCAGGGTGTAGTTGGTGGATGCGATGGCCTGCGGGGAGATAATGTCCGTGATGGAGTTGGCGAAGGGTCCGCGGGGTCCAGGGGGTCGGTAGATGAGGGTTCCTCGGAGGGTGGCGGTGGGGCTGGCCAGTATCTTGAAGTGAAGGTGTTCCATCAGTTCTGTGGGCACGTCAGGGAGTGTGCTCAGGCGGAGGCTGGATTTGTGGACGATGGCGATTCCTCCTCCTGGGCGGGTGGGGCGGTCCTTCCTGGAGATCTTGTATCCTTGGGGGATGGCGATGTCCGGTCCCGAGGTGGTGTTGGTCCAGGTTTCGGTGAAGAACGCTACGTCCGTGGTGGTGCTGTCGAGGAGGTCCCAGATTTCTGTGGCGTGTTTGTGGAGGGATCGGACGTTGAGGAGGATGCATTGCAGGGTCTTCGGTTCGGTTGTGTTCTTGTGGGCGGGTTGTGCTGGATCTGTGTTCTTGGCGGTGCTGCAGGTGTGCCGGCAGCGGTGACAGCTGAAGGGTCCGTGGGAGTCGGCTGGTGATGCTAGCTTGCAGTTGTTGTTGCGGCCTGGGTTGAGTGCGTGGAGTGCTGCTGGGTCATAGCGTTGGCGGGGCGGAGGTCTAGGGTTCCTGGCGCTGGTCGCGGTCGGGTCGCGCGCAGACGGGCTTGCCTTTGACGCGCCAGTGGCCGCCATTAAGTAGGGGTCGGGGAGGGCTGGACAGCTGGGAGGCGGGAGCGAGGAGGGGAGCTGGATTGGGCCGGTTGCGCTGGGGGGGAGGGGCCGCGGGGGCAGCAGCGGCGGGGAAAGGTAAAGAGAGGAAATAAGGGATAAAGAAAAAAGGGAAAATAGGCAGAAATAAGGCACAAAAGAGCAGAGATGCAGAAAGGTGAAAGATAAGAGGGTAGAAAAACGAGTGAAAACAAGTGAAAGGGCAGAGCGAGAGGAAGGGAAAATGAGCAGAAATAAGGCACAAAAGAGCAGAGATGCAGAAAAGTGCAGAAAGGTGAAAGATAAAAAAGGGTAGAAAAACGAGTGAAAGAGCAGTGTTAGAGGAAGGAGACAGAGGTCCACTGGACCACCAGGGATGAGGCGCCGGGAAACCTGCGGGTGGGGGAGGGCCTCGATCACCAACACTCGAGAGTGCAGGGGCAGGGGCAGGCCTCACTTAATGGTGGAGCTGCGAGGGTGGGAGAGCAATTTCACTGACAATGAGTCAGTGGTCTTGCTCGCCTGTCCCCGCAGTGGCTGCCATTAAGTAGGGGTCGGGAGGGCTGGACAGCTGGGAGGCGGGAGCGGGGAGGGGAGCTGGATTGGGCCGGTCGCGCTGGGGGGAGGGGCCGCGGGGCAGCAGCGGCGGGGAAAGGTAAAGGGAGGAAATAAGGGATATAGAAAAAAGGGAAAATAGGCAGAAATAAGGCACAAAAGAGCAGAGATGCAGAAAGGTGAAAGATAAGAGGGTAGAAAAAGCGAGTGAAAACTAGTGAAAGGGCAGAGCGAGAGGAAGGGAAAATGAGCAGAAATAAGGCACAAAAGAGCAGAGATGCAGAAAAGTGCAGAAAGGTGAAAGATAAAAGAGGGTAGAAAAACGTGTGAAAACAAGTGAAAGGGCAGAGCGAGAGGAAGGGAAAATGAGCAGAAATAAGGCACAAAAGAGCAGAGATGCAGAAAAGTGCAGAAAGGTGAAAGATAAAAAAGGGTAGAAAAACGAGTGAAAGAGCAGAGTTAGAGGAAGGAGACAGAGGTCCACTGGACCACCAGGGATGAGGCGCAGGGAAACCTGCGGGTGGAGGAGGGCCTCGATCACCAACACTCGAGAGTGCAGGGGCAGGGGCAGGCCTCACTTAATGGTGGAGCTGCGAGGGTGGGAGAGCAATTTCACTGACAATGAGTCAGTGGTCTTGCACCATCTACTTAAAAACTCACATTTACATTTTCTATCTCTAGTATTCTCCATTTTGTTTTCTAACCTTATTTATTTGTTTTCTAGAAAATTGTGTCACTACACCTCAGAAATGACTTGCTTGCCACTCTGTACTTCCAATATTTTGCCTTTGCTTGGTACTTTCTTTTAATTCTTTTTCAGAATCCTTTCTTTGTCACATCCGGTAAATTCGTCAGTTCAGTGTTTTGTCAAATCTGGTAAACTATCTAAACTTCTTCAGGTTTGTTGCTTCAGGTTTGTTGCACTTCACTTTCTCCCATCAGGTTTCTTTGTTCTGGGTCTTCGTGAGTGTTCAATTCTTCTTTGTGACTAGTCAAAGCACGATACAACCATTCAGGCGATCTATACTTTTGATTTACCTTCTTTACTCTTTTCGTTTTCTGCAAGTGTTTTCCACCTTGTTTTTCTTGCTCTTTTGACTTGTTATTTCATTCACTTGTTCAGCACTTTTCCCATCCAACCTTATGATTCTGTATCTTAATTTTCTTACTTCGTTGGGCCAATTGTCTCCTTTTCTTGGCCTTTTTGCTTCACTTCCTTTTTCCTCTCTTTCTGTTTTCCAATTTCTTTTTCTTGTCTCTAGTTTTTCATTTCTTTCTTCTCCACTTTCTTCAGACTCTGTTTCAATTCTTTCGTTATTTCCTCTTATTTTGAAACTTATAATTTCATTTTCTTCTACTTGTGGTTCTTTTCTTATCTTCCTTCGTTCACCTATTTCTGTCCCTCCTCGAGGTTCTTCCGAATTTGTGTCAGTCTCTCTATCTGCTTCTAAAATTCCCTGTTCTTGTGTTTGACTATCTGTCCCTACTGCTCCTCGGGGTTTTTCCGATTTTTCTAACTTTTGGTTTGAAACTCTCCCTTCTTCATCTATTAATATTATCTGTGAAGGAATTTTACCACAACTTGTACTTGGTTGCTCCCTGTCACTATCTTCTGGCTCAGTTTCTTCTCTTATGCTTCCAAAATTCCACTTTCTTTTTAGAATTTCTTCACCTTCCGAATGTTCTGTATCAGATTCTGAACTGGTGTCAGATATTTCCAGATGTCGACTTACAGGTCGATCTTCAAATTCTGGAACTTCAGCTATTTCTTCTATTTCCTCTTCTTCTTCTATCGTTGCACTTGTAGTTGGGTCTTCCAGATGCCGACTCACATGTCGATCTTTAGGTTCTGGAACTCTGATGGTGTGGCTGGCATGTACCCAGTGTTTCACTCCTGCACACTTGACTGCAGTGGTCGTCACCAGGATCACTTGTCGTGGTTCGTCCCAGCGAGGAACCAAACAGTTTCTTCTCAGGTGGACTTTTATTCGAACCCAATCTCCTGGATTCAAGTCGTGAGCTGGTTTTCTCTCATCGGGTATTCCCTAGCAACTGGTTCCCTATCTGTCACTGCAAAAGCTAAAGATGCTTTATCTGTTGTTTTCTCATTCCTCTTTGTCCAAAGAATGTGGTATCTTTGAATAAATGTCGTGAAAGAGAGCATATTTCTTGTCCTTTGCTTTTTACTAACTCAGGAAGGAAGACAGTAGTGAGTCTAGGAAGAATAGGACGAGAAGGGGGTCCTTTCACTAGAATGCAGATGGATTTTATTGAAATGCCACCTTGCAGCAGATTGAGGTATGTCCTAGTGGTCGTCTGTTTGTTTTCCCGTTGGGTGGAGGCATATCCAACAAGAAGGAATGATAGTATCACGGTAACAAAACTTTTGCTGCGAGAATAAATTCCGAGGTATGGTTTTCCAGTCACGATTGAAACAGATAGAGGAACACATTTCCAAAACGAATTAGTTAAATTGATTTGTGAAGCACTTAGTATTAAACAGAAACTGCATTGGCATACAGACCAGAGGCTTCTGGAATAGTAGAGCAAGTGAATGGAACGATCAAAAACAGGTTAGGAAAAATGTGTCAAGCTACAGGACTCAAATGGCCAGATGCTTTGCCATTGGTTCTGATGACAATAAGAAGTATTCCGGAAAGGAAAACTGGACTCAGTCCACATGAAATAATAATGGGACGAGCAATGAGACAAGCACAAGTACCTGTCAACAAGCTACTGACTATAACTGATGATCTAGTGCTGGATTATTGCAAAGGATTGGCTGATGTGGTGCGTTCTGTGTTTCATCAGGTTGGACCGGATGCGACCACTCTTGAAAGAAAACGAGCTCACGACTTGAATGCAGGAGATTGGGTTCGAATAAAAGTCCACCGGAGAAGAAACTGTTTGGTTCCTCGCTGGGACGAACGACGACAAGTGATCCTGGTGACGGCCACTGCAGTCAAGTGTGCAGGAGTGAAACACTGGGTACATGCCAGCCACACCATCAGAGTTCCAGAACCTGAAGATCGACATGCGAGTCGGCATCTGGAAATATCAGATAACAGTTCAGCATCAGAAAGAGAAGAAGAAAGAAACAGGGTGCCAGAACATGAAGATCGACCTGTAAGTCGACATCTGGAAGACCCAGCTACAAGTGCAACGATAGAAGAAGAAGAGGAAATAGAAGAAATAGCTGAAGTTCCAGAATTTGAAGATCGACCTGTAAGTCGACATCTGGAAATATCTGACACCAGTTCAGAATATGATACAGAACATTCGGAAGGTGAAGAAATTCTAAAAAGAAAGTGGAATTTTGAAAGCATAAGAGAAGAAACTGAGCCAGAAGATAGTGACAGGGAGCAACCAAGTACAAGTTGTGGTAAAATTCCTTCACAGATAATATTAATAGATGAAGAAGGGAGAGTTTCAATCCAAAAGTTAGAAAAATAGGAAAAACACCGAGGAGCAGTAGGGTCAGATAGTCAAACACAAGAACAGGGAATTTTAGAAGCAGATAGAGAGACTGACACAAATTCGGAAGAACAGGAGGAGGGACAGAAATAGGTGAACGAAGGAAGATAAGAAAAGAACGACAAGTAGAAGAAAATGAAATTATAAGTTTCAAAATAAGAGGAAATAACGAAAGAATTGAAACAGAGTCTGAAGAAAGTGGAGAAGAAAGAAATGAAAAACTAGAGACAAGAAAAAGAAATTGGAAAACAGAAAGAGAGGAAAAAGGAAGTGAAGCAAAAAGACCAAGAAAAGGAGACAATTGGCCCAACGAAGTAAGAAAATTAAGATACAGAATCATAAGGTTGGATGGGAAAAGTGCTGAACAAGTGAATGAAATAACAAGTCAAAAAGAGCAAGAAAAACAAGGTGGAAAACACTTGCAGAAAACGAAAAGAGTAAAGAAGGTAAATGAAAAGTATAGATCGCCTGAATGGTTGTATCGTGCTTTGACTAGTCACAAAGAAGAATTGAACACTCACGAAAACCCAGAACAAAGAAACCTGATGGGAGAAAGTGAAGTGCAACAAACCTGAAGGAACAAACCTGAAGAAGTTTAGATAGTTTACCGGATTTGACAAAACACTGAACTGACGAATTTACCGGATGTGACAAAGAAAGGATTCTGAAAAAGAATTAAAAGAAAGTACCAAGCAAAGACAAAATATTGGAAGTACAGAGTGGCAAGCAAGTCATTTCTGAGGTGTAGTGACACAATTTTCTAGAAAACAAATAAATAAGGTTAGAAAACAAAATGGAGAATACTAGAGATAGAAAATGTAAATGTGAGTTTTTAAGTAGATGGTGCAAGATGTGCTATTTTTGTACAGGATTATTAATAACAGTATGGGTGGTTTTAGCAATCACTATTCCAATTAGTTTAGCTGTAGTAGAAATGTCTAATAACACTGAGAAAGAAAAAGGAGCTAACACTCAAGAGCCAGTTATTTTAAAGAGTAGTGCAGAATTACATAAGGACAAATAAATAACAGATTTTTCAAAGAATGTTTTTACTAAATTATTATATGAGTATGTAGAAACAATGGATGTAAGAGATTGCTATGTTTGTATGCAGTTGCCTGCATCTGTAGCAGAGGGTGTGACTTATCATCACCTCCCTTTGACGTATGGAATAACATGTAGTGTTTTAGCAAGTTTATTTTATAAAACAGGTAGATTAGAATATTATTACACTGATATAAATAAGATTTTTGCAAAGGTTTCTGTAGTTCCCGAGCTTAACAAAATAAAAGAGGGAAAGACGTTTGGTGAATATTTCTTAGAAGATAAGATTTTAACATTAGATAGTATAATTAGGAACAACATTACCTGTGAGTTAAAGAAGGAAGAAAAGGTATTTTTAGAAATGGTTGAAGAGAGAAGAGTGAAATTTCAAAGAAAAGTGATAGAAGAGACAAAAACACCTCTTTGGGCGTTTGAGGAAGACCATCATGACAAGAAAAAGACAAATGCAGCTATGACTCTGGAATGGCCCCAACAGGGAAGGTTGTGCATTAGAAGAAATAAGACAAGATATGACAATTATATTGTGGGTTCCAGCAATTGCCATGACAATTACCAAATTCTAGGTGGATGGGGGATTCAAAGGGGGAAAAGATCCAATATTTCCAGGGATTTATTATGTTTGTGGGAATAGGGCTTATTATAGGTTGCCGGACCATTGGTATGGGTCATGTTACTTAGGCCTGGTCTTTCCAAAGATTTTTCATGTGGATAGAAAAGAAAAAGGAACACACAAAATGATAAATACATTTACACGTAGAAAAAGGGAAAGTTTTTCAGAAATAGTAGGTGATATTTTTGGTGCATTGATACCAGCAGTGGGAATATCTTTGAATGCATTTAGAATTCGGAAATTATCCACAGTGGTAGATCGTTTATCTACAGATACTGCTGGAGGGTTCTTGATGGTAAATACCGAGATGGTTGCCATGAGAGCTATGGTGATGCAAAATGGTCTTGCCCTTGACATTCTTTTGGCAAAAGAGGGCGGAGTCTGGAATGCTGAAAGTCCAACATTGTTGCACTTACATTCCAGATAAAAGCGAGAATATACAGAAGTATATAACAAATATTACAAATTTGCACAAAGAACTTGTTCCACTGGAGGTTGAAAGTGTTTGGGGAAAACTTGGTAAAGGGTTTTCTTCTGTAACAAATTGGTTAACAAGAATGAGTGGATTAATAATAGGGAAAGTTATAATAATAGCAACCATGATAATAATAATAATATTAGTACTGAAGCTTGCAATAACATGTATAAAGAGAAGAAGGAAAAATAAGATAGAAAAAGAAAACATGATAAACAAGGAAAGAGAGAGAGAAATGGGTGAAATAGAGTTAGAAGAAATAAAAGAGAACATGTACAAGAAAACGAAGAAACAAGTTGAAAGGGATACAGTTGTGTAAACTAACAAAAGCAAACGGATAAAAGATATATGCTGTCTGAGAAAATTGTATAACTTGGGTTTTTGTGGTGATATTAAAAAATAACCAAAGGGGGGAGTTGATGGAGCAGGGTAAATGTAAAAACTTTAACCTCCTAATATTTTCGTACAATATTAATAAACATGTTCGTTTAAGTAAATAACCAACAATGTATGTTAAGGGTTAATGGTAACACGCGATTCTGTGTGCAAATTAATTGACTAATAATTGTTTACGTGTCTAACATAACATAATATTTGCGTACTAATTAAATAATAAATGCATGATTTGTGCTTCTAAATAAAACGTGTGGTTGCAAAATAAAGCGATGGTAAGTAAGGGACAGCTTTATATGTTGCTTCTGCTAGGTAATACCTAATTGGGGTACGTAGAAAGACGGGAGGGAAATGAAAGGGTTTATATTTCTTTGTTTTAATAACATTTTGTTTATCTTTGAAAATAGTGCGCTTAGGCCTGCCGAGCAGCAATATAAAATGGCCGCGAGTTACTAGAGTGCGCATGAGCGGATGAGACCATGTGATAGAGGAGAGAGGCTGTGGAAAAGGGATGATCACGTGCTGATGCCGAGAGGCTAAGATGAAAGTATGGTCAAGGCTGCTGTGACCCTTCTGAGCAGATGTGTGCCAAGATGATCAGCAAGAAGCGTGAGAAGCCTGGCTGAATCAATAGACGGAACTGTATTATACAAAATGTAACAGAAAAAGATACAATTTGGACTGATCGAAACGGATGAGCAAGTGTATGAACTGTGGGAAACGATGCTTGCATGGACATTCCACATGGAACTGGTTAAGACCAGGAAGTTTGATTAAAATGTATATGGACCTGAGTTTTTGACCAATGAGAATGAATCGCGCCATGTAAGAAGAAACATTTTATGCTGTAAGCTAGAATTAGGGTATAAGAAGACCTACTCTTGGGGGTTAGAATGCTGCGGGATGCTGCGGGAGATGCTGAAGAAGTTAGATGCTGTAGATGGGAGAAGTTGCGTTTGCTGATGCTGACGAGCTGATGCTGCTGCTGTTATTTTCCTTTTCCAGTTGAGTATAAAGATGCTGCTTTAGGAGAACTTTTTATTGATAGATTTTTATTAGAATTATTAGGCTTTCCCCAGAGAGATAGATAGATTGATCTATAGAGTTCTTATTATGATAACCTCATTTTTCCGTCTAATAAAAGTGCCATGCAATTTCACACTATTCTTATACTGATGATAAATGCAATGATCTGAATAATAAGCTTAATCTAAATTTCCTGCATTCAAAACTTTATATAAACTTTATTATTCTTTAAACAAATGACTCAGTGATTTTCTTTAGCTTAATGATTAATAATGAAATGGTAAAGAGTTTATTGTGATTGAGCTGGTCTTAATCACCATCAACTGATTCCTACTAGTTGGTCCATCGACCAATGAGCGGAATACCTCAAAAGCAAATGAGAAATATTATGTCATTATAAAAGAGGTATCCCGTCTCCTTCCAGCGAATCGTTTTTCTCCTAGGTTCATGACGGAGGAAATCCAGGGAACAAATGAGTAAGTGAATGTATATGCGGTGTTATGGGCCCCACCGTAAAATGGATATAGTGTGTGTGTTAGAGAAATAATTGCACCTAGATGACCAAAGCATAATAGGAGAATTATTTTTATTGTTAGCGCTGGATCAGTTGCTTCAACTATGCTCCACTAAATTCTATATTTCGGTCACGATATTACAGTAGCAGTGACTCGGTTTACAGATAGATGAATAATAAATACCAGTTATGTAAAGCATGAATGAGTTACCTGAATTTTTCCATGGCTTTCTCTTGGTCAGCACGAAGTTTTGCTAGGGAAGCATTCTCAAACTTAAACTTTTCAACTTCCCTTTCTAGTTCAGCAAGCTTCTCTTTTAAAATCTGCGATCGAAGAATGTCGCCTAAAACCAAAAAATAAGTATGTATCACTAACACACAAAGACCTCACTGTAACTATCTCAATCATAAAAGCAGCAAGAAGCAGATCCAGAAAGACCCACACATCCAGATGACAGACCAGGGATTAAAAACAGAGCTCAGAAGAAGGAAGGTAAAGAGGATTCGGAGCATAGAACACAGAAGTAAAAACATTTGGTTTAATCAGGTTTCGTTCCCTACTAAACAAATAAATGTATAATATTATACAAAATGTTTACCTGCCTTTAGGAGTAGCTTTGCAGACTTTCTGGATTCAAATGTTGTGAATTATTTCGCCATCTAGTGGTTGGGTCCAGAATGGCCCCTTTTTTTTTGTCTTTTTTTTATTTTTAGCAGTAATCGTCAACCAGTTGGTGCTATATCCCTCCTCTACTGACGCCAAACACCTGCCCCGGAGGTTCCAAAGCGTGGTTGCCATCTTGAGATTCTTTTTATCCAGCAATATTTTTTGGTTGTGGCTTCCTGTGTGGTAAAATTCATATTCCCCTTCCCTGTTGTAAATTTTGTACTAGCTTACTGGCAGAGGTGAGAGCGCTGCATGTGAATCCAGAAAGTCTTCAAGCTGAAAAACGAGTTCTATAGGCAGATAACAATTTCATTTTGCAGCGTAGATCTTTCTCAATTCTAGCGATATTTCCTTTGTCCTACGGGAGGTTGGGTGGAAAAAGAGTGTGTATTTGCAAACAGGTGTTTAAGTACTTTCTGTCCCACCTGCGCTTCCTTTTTAGCTTGAAAGTCCATGTAGTCATGTTTGGTGAAGATATATATGGAGGACCATGTGGCTGACCTGCAGATGTCACTTATCGAGACATTAGCTAATAAGGCGAGTGTTGCACCTTTCTTCCTCAGAGAACTTGCTCTTGGTCTCTCTTCTAGTGGCACATCGTTGTATCATTTAGTATTTCCTTTTCAAAATAGTTCCTTTTGAAACAGGTGCCCACCCGGTTGCTGGGGCAAAGGAACCGAAGGGCTTATTGGTCTTCCTGATATGTTTGGTTTCTTGTATGTAGTACATCTCTGCCCTCCTAACATCTAGTGTATGAATGGCACATTCTACCTGCGAGTTTGGTTATTGGAAAAAAGTTGGGAGCTGCATAGTCTGATTGATGAGGAAGTGCGAGACTAATTCGCATAGGAGGTTTAGGTTAATTCTGACTAAATGTTATTTGAAGGTAGAGTTCCTAGACTGTGAGGGCTTGGAGGTCACTCACTCTGTGCATGGATGTAATTGCTATTAAGAAGGCCATCTACAATGTAAATAATTGCTGCCCTGTGCAAGGGTTCAAAGGATGGTTTCATGAACTGCGTTAGCACAAGGTTTAAATCCTGGGAGGTGCAAGTCTCTTTGCCCCTTCTAAAAACTCTGACTACTGGTGGTTGGAAGAAACTCCTTCCTATGACCCCGCTCCCCCATCTTGTGTATACCATTATGGCTGTCAGGTGTGCCTTTAGTGAGGCATAAAAGAGCCCCATGTCTAGTAAACAGGTTAGGTATTTTAGGACCATGGCATCCTCTGTTCAGGTTCTGAAATCCATTTCTGTGGAGCACACCAAATCTGAATCCGCTACATTTCATGGAATAGCACGTCCTTGTGGTCAGTCTCCTTACTTCCTTCAGGACTTCAATGGTTCTTCGTGGAAGTGTCCGAATTCTAGGTCTTCACGAGCCATGCTGCTAAGCAGAGTGTTTTTGGTTGTGGGTGAAACACTTGACCCATATGAGTGGTCAGTATGTCTGGTTGCAGGGGCAGCAGAGTGACATTGCCCTGTGCTAGCTCCACTAGGTCAGAGAACCAGGACTGCCTGGCCCATTGCACACAGAGAATGAGGGTCATGGTTGCTTGCTTGTAGTTCTCTATCACCAGGGGCGGTCAGGTAAATTGGGGGCAAGAGTAGCCAAATTTCCCTAACCATTGCATCGATAGGGCATGCCTCAATGACGGAAGCCTTGGGTATCTGGACGCAAAGCTTCTGCATTTCGCTTTCTATTGGTTGGCAAACAGGTGTAGAGTGAAGTTCTCCACCTTTGGAAAATCCTGTCTGCTACCCGTTTCAGTTCCAACTCATGTATGGTGATCTTCTGCCCGCTTACCCTGCCTGCCTCTCTGTTTTCTACTCCTGTTAGGTGGAATGCTACTACTGTTAGGAGCCTCTGCATGCGCCCACCTCCCCCAACTTTTTGCCTGATATCGGATGTACTTTGTCTGAATGTGCACTAGGTCTCTATTAATCAGGTTCCCAATGCCTGCGTTCTCTCCCAAAACTGTACCTTTGTTTCCACAAGTGGGACACCTATGGCCCACATCTAAGTCCTTGGAGAAGGTACCAAGGGCCTTGTGACCAGAGAGGGCTTTTAAGGGCTGCAGCATGTATTGTGCCACCCTCAGAGATCTCTCACCTAACACTATATACACTGCCATTGCAGACTGTGTGTTTTGGTGAAAACAAAACTTAAAAGTCAACATGGCACACATCCCTGTGTGCCATGCCCACAAACACTGCTTGTGGCATGGGTAAGTCACCCCTCTAGCAGGCTTCATAGCCCTATGGCAGGGTGCACTATACCACAGGTGAGGGAATAACTGCATGAGCAATATGGCCCTACAGTGTCGAAGTCCATTCTTAGACATTGTAAGTGCAGTGAAGCCATATTGAGTACATGGGCTGGGAGTTTGTCATTACGAACTCCACAGCTGCATGATGGCTTTAATGAATGCTAAGAAGTTTGATATCAAACTTCACAGCACAATAAACCCACACTGATGACAGTGTGGATTTATTGTAAAATGCACTCAGAGGGCATCTTGGAGATGCCCCCTGAAAAACAACCAATTCCCTAGTGTGAAGCTGACTGGTCTGCACCATCCTGCCACACTCAGATATGTTTCTGACCCTCTGAGGAAGAAGCCCTTGTGCTCTCGTGGGTCAGGAACAAAGGCTGCTTGGGGTGGAGGTGCTTCTCACCTGCCCCAAAGCAGGAACAGCATTCAGGGCGGTAAGCCTCAAAGGCTTCCTGCCCTTTGATATGCTAGCCAGGGTCTCTCCAGCTTGAGGAGAGGCCCATGCCTGAGACCAAGCCCCACTTTTGGCAGCAAGGTCGGCAGGAAAATGAGTAGTCAGGAGAGGTGTGTCCCCTCTCAGCCAGGACCACCCCCAAGGTGTCCTGAGCTGAAGGGACTCCCTCCTTGGAAAATCCTCCATATTGGATAAAAGGATTTTAGCCAATAGGATTAGGAGATGCCCCCCCCCCCCAAAGGGAGAGTTCATACCAAGGGTGTAATCACCCTAAAGGTAAGTGACCTATTGGCTACTACCTGGCAGTGCCTGTAACACCCCTAAATTCAGTATTTATGGGCACCCCTGAACCTTGATCCTGAGATTCCCACAACCTACGAAGAAGAAGGACAAAGAAAACGGCATGCAGCAAAGCCTGAAGAAGACTACTGACTTGGCCCTACCTATAATCAGCCTGTCTCCAGCTTTAAAGACCCTGCAAAGAAGACAACGCCTGTCCTTTGGCCAGTGACTTCCAGAGACCCGAGGAAGACTGCCTACTCTTCAACAAAGACCAGATCTCCCAATGACAGTAGCCCTGTCCAGAAGAATTCAACTACAAGGACTCTGGATCCAGCTGGAACCAATACTCCTGCCCAATCTGCACCCGACGCCCACGGCCCGAGTCTGAGTGGCTCACCTGTCCTGTGAAGTCTCCCTAGCGATCCTGACCTCAACACCATCTGTGGCTGACCTCCCCTGGACTCCACGAAGACGACTGCAGCCTCATCACAAAGGGTCCCCCTGACCGCAACCGGCTCCAGTAAAGAAACTCCAACACCTAAAGGCACCCATGCAGCCACAGCCCCCGACTTTGGGAAGCCCAGCTGACAGTCCCCAGACATCCACCGACACCTCTACTTACCTACCCAGATGTTCGTCACCTTAGTCCAGCCTCCTGGTCAGAGCCTGCATCCTCTTTGTGAGACAGAGATTCCCATTTGCTTGCATTGGGGGCCCGACGCTGATTTGCACCCGGGCGTCCCTGTGCCGCTGGTGGTGTATGGCCTTGTGCCCCCGTGCTTGCTTTAACTCCCAGTGTATGGCCTGTGCCCTGAAACTGTGGGTACTTACCTGTACCAGCACCTCTTGTGGGTACCCCCAGTCTCCATTGACTAACATTGGGCTTAGTGACCTCTGCAACCCGGCCGGCCCAGTGCCGCTGGTGGTGCAGTACCTACCTTGATCTGACCCTTGCCCAGTGTCGGAGATTGAATGTGTAAGTCAAGTATTTACCTGTAAATGTACATAACTGTTTTCCTCCCACAGGACTGCATTGCATTTCTTGCTATTTGCACTAAGTGTCTATCTTTCACATTGCTAAGTTACTACTAACATTGATTTGACACCACAAAGTATTTTCAGTACCACTGTAAAGTATTTTACTGCCTTTGCAAACACATTTTCACTGTACCTGAAAAGTATTGCCATTTTAAAACTGGTACTTACCTGCAACTGAGTATCTCTTGGTTCTAGAAATAAAAGTAACAAAGTAATATTTTTATACAAAACAATTGGTCCTCGTTTCAGTCTCTGAGTGTGTGTAATCATTTCTTGCCTGTGTACAACAAATGCTCATCACAGCCCTCGGATAAGCCAGACTGCTGAACCATACTACCACAAAAGAGAGTAAGGGATTATCTACTTTAACCTCTAAAGCCTCTGGGGATCCACTGGACTTTGTGCACACTATACCTTACACTGGTATAGTATATACAGAGCCAGCTTCCTACAGGCCCATGTTCATATGCCCTGTGCTACGCTGGGTAGGATGGGAGATCTCTTCAGAACTCTTACCCTCAACCTCCCCAAGCCCAATGTCTTTTCCTGTTCCGAATGATGGAGAACCCTATGTTGTATAGGGTTTCCATTTCTGCCCTTATACTGTACTTGTTGAACGATGTCGCCTTTACCAGGCATTCTTTCAGGTAGGGGGTAAACATGGATTGCTTTTCTCCTTAGAAACACCACTTCTGCAGCTAGGCATTTTGTGAACACCCTGGGTGGACGATTCTATCCCAAAAAGTAACACCATGAATTAGTGTACCTTTCTACGACGAATTTCAGGAACTTCTTGTGCTTGTTTTTTAATGGCACATAAAGGTATGAGTCTAGGAGGTCTTTTGTTATGTGCTGCCATGGAATTCCCTCGATGCAGGATAACTTCCTGCAGGGCTGTCATTTGAAACGTTTGCGTTTTGATATATCTGTTGAGCTTCCCCCAAGGTCTAAGAGGGGTCTGAGGGACTTGTATGGTTTCGGGACAAGAAAGTAGACTGAATAAAATCTTTGTCCCATTTTTAGGTTTCGCCTGCACAGCGCTTGAGAAATCTATTGTTTTTAATATAGATCTTAAAAGGGACTTAACCCCTGCCGCCTCGCTTTCCTGGCTTTTAATTGGTTTCTGTGCTTGCCACTTTCTTTTACTCCATTTCTATTGGCTGTCACATATCTTCCTGCATTTACCAATGCTTGTTCCTCGTCTGTTTCTTTAATCAGTTTCCCATAGCTAAAATACTGTTAACATCCGCTTTGGTGGAACAATTTTTTCATATATTTTTGCCTCTTTCTGATTTTTCGGCCTTCATGTTACTTTAAATTAAATTAGCAGATTTATATAGCACAATTTATCACTCTGACAGATTTTGCGCCGCTGAGACTTGAACCGGAATCCCCAGCTTTAGAGTCAGCAGCTCTGCCCGCTACGCCACATCCTCTACACTTCCATGGTACTTGTCACGGAGCTCTTTCCTTTCTCCCGGAGTGTGATTGATCAAAAACAGCTTATTAGTCATCGCATAGGCGAAACCAATGCATTTCCAATGCTTTTTTTTTTTTAGGAATGGGGAGCTTAAGTGATTTGCTCAGAATCACAGGATGTTTGAGCCTCCCGCCAGACTCGAACCTAGTTCCCCAGCTTCAAAGTCGGCCGGGGGCTTCCCTAGCCATTAAGACACCACACCAGATGGCACTGGGTGTGTCAGGAGAGGTGTTAGCAGAGCGATCAGATTGCCACTGCAAACCGCTCTGATGTATTGTGGTAGAAGCTGTAGTTTGATTTTGACTCGGTTTGAGTGACAAAGGCTCTCTTTTGCAAGACTGTTTTTTTTTGTTGGTCATGAAGTCCCTTGACATTCGTTGGAGCTTTCTGTCTGCAAATGCTCTCTCAGAGGGACGGCTTTTGAAGATGCTGCAATATTACAATCTGCATAGGTGTACGTAAAAGAGATTGCTTACAAGGACATATTTAAGTCATAAAAAACTGGAGAGATAGGGAGGAGAGAACTTGAGCAGCACCTATCTTGCTTTTTGTTGCCGGTGTTCCAACCTTTTGCGCTCCCCTGTATTTTTGTTCTTCCAAGAAATGCACTGGAGGCATGGAAATTATGCTGTCTGTCATAGATTTATGGCAGCTACTAACAAATAATGCTTAAAAGCCCTTGCAGCTCGCTACAAGATGGCCAGTCGTGTAGTTCCTACAAATCTATATAGTATCTGTGCGTTTAGACAACATAAACTAAGGGATTGGTGTCCAGACTGATTCCAGACACCCCCAAGGGATATGTTAGTCTGTAGACCAGCTAGCTCACATTGTCACTATAAGCCCCACAACCTTACCAATGAGCGAATAGCTTCTAGCTACTATCGAACATGAGAACCCTGACCCCTCAGGGATCGTGGAAACAGTACAGTACTTTTCGCTCAGTCACTCGTGCTCACTCGGTCTCAGAGAGATCTACAGAATAAACGGTGGGGACGATTTCAATAAGCATTTATTGAACCAGTGTCATTCTAGTATAAAATACGTGTGCTGCAACAACCATTAGACAGAAACAGACATATACGATAATAAGCACCAACAGAGTAAATAAAAGGTAGAATTCTACCATGGTGCTAAAACAGTAGATACATGGCAGTAATCACGAGTACTCCTAAGATGCAAACCCTAACTTAATGTACCCAAGTGTACCTAGCATGTAAGTAGGTGGAAAGCCAAGAATCCCCCTAGGAAAGAGCCAACCCCATTACCTGATGGAAGAGAACAAAGGACTCCATCTTGGTCTCGAGTTGGACACCCCGTAAGGGATGTCAGACCACTGCAGGAGTGTCTGCGTGCAGGGAATTTCATCGTCTCGTGTCAGCATGGAAGCTTCTCCTCTTGTTTGTCCAGTGAAGATGTGGTACTTATATGCCCGAAAGGTACCCTCAGGGGTTCTACCCAGATGTGTCATGGTACTGTGGGGCTGTCAGCCAAGGAGGACGATAGTGGTGACTTTTGTGCAGAGTTATTATGCAGAAGATGGTAATCCTGCTGTGATACTAAGAATCGTCATGCGTAATAAATGAGGTTTGTTTTAGAAGAAAACCACACGACATTTATTCGGCACCTAACTAGGTAAAAGGTCAGCACCAGAGCCGTTATGTAGAGCAAGGTAGGACAAATGTAGGTAATAGGTTGTGCAACTACCTAGGCCTATATTGGGGTACATTGGGGTTCATAACAGGCCTGCCACTTACGAGTGCTCCGAGGAGGAACTTCGGCCTACAGTCCTTTTTGACAGTTTTTTGCCTCGATCGTGAGGCGATGGCAGGCATTGTCACATCGAGCATGGGCTGACTCAACAGGACAGTAGGTCATGGGTTACAGCTGCAGGCGAGGGAGTGCTTAAGGTACCCTAATCTCAGGGTAATACCGAACAGCCACGTGGCCCGGCAGCAGGCACATACTTTGCCATTTTTTAACAAAATCCACCATATGGTGGATGCAGTAATAAAATGTCTTGTCAACTGTAGGCAAACTTCTTTCCGTGGGCACCTCCATGTAATAGATGCTGTCAGTGCTTTGAAATGTTTGCAGGGTACCGTAATTACCTTTAAAAACTACCACAGATCATAGTGTGAGAAAAAAAACGGATTTCCCCAAATCATATGTAAACTCCCTCCAAGCTTCCCACATGAGACAGTTGATTATCATATTCATTATTAATCAGTAATATTGTTGGTATTATTATTCATTCTGTATATAACTAGCGTAATTTGGAATTACTACTAATGATAAAGTAATATTAACATTGCCACCAGCCCAGCTGAACTACCAAAGCGCTGAGTATGTAGGTTTGCAGATGAATCATCCTGTCATAATATGCATATTACCTTATAGGGCAGGTCACCTCTATGATAGGGGCTACTATTAGGCAAGTTTTTGCCACTTTTTTTATCTGCTCTGTGAAGGGAGAAATGCTGAATTTATTGCCTTCAGGACTCACACAGGTCTCATCACAAGGCCTATTAACCTTCTGAGCTGTCTTGCCAGGCTATCCTTTCTTGCATCTGGATCTCTTCAGCAAAGAGCAAACTTATATTGCCAACTGCCCACCAAGCTAAAATTTACAACCCAAAAAAATAAAAGTATTATTAATCACATAGGCGAAACCTAATGCATTTACCAATGCTTGTTCTTTCTGGTACTATATCTATTGCTTTTTCTGCAGCAAGTCTGCCACCTCCTGCCTTAGGAGCAGTAGATTTAATGTGCAGCGAGTTCTTGGCCTGGCTTCTTGGCTTTGGTTTGATGTTGGACGGTAGTTTAAAGAGTTTATTATAGTATCTGTCCTGGATGCTGTGGAGCATCCATCAGTCAGAGGTGTTGTTGTTCAATTCTTTGAGGAATCCTCTGATTCTGCCCCCGACCAGTGTTAAATGTAGGGGAACCTCCTCTGGTAAGTCAACTGCGAACGTGTCCAACATCTCTTGATGCAGTTACTCTTTCCCCAAACCTTCCTCAACAGGAGTACCTCTTCAGCTGCTTTGCCTGAATGTTGTCAGAGAAGTTAAGGATGAGCTTACCAATTATGGATGCTACTGTTCTCTTGGTCAAGAGACAAAACATTTTCCTGACCCGTAATCAAAGGCTGAATGAGCAGGCAGTTCCTGTGTCTTAAAACCTCTGGATTACTAAAGTGAGGAATTCTTCACTCTAAGAATGTTGCGACATGCACAGAAGGCAAATACTGGCAGATCACTGGCCATCCTCCAAGTGCTTAATTTCAGAAACTATGAGCAAGTGGGTGGTAATGGAGTTAAATTTGAATGCTCACTGGGATGCATTTTCCACATACATCTTTAAGTGATACCTTTAGGCTTGTAACGGTCATTTCTGTTCATGAGACATCTGCCTCCGCAGCCTTCTTCCAGATTCTTCAACACCATTTCTGCTCCCCACTCACCCCTCTCCATCCTGCTCCTCGACACAGACAAAGGTGTGGGCAAGAAGAAATCATTTTTTTCTTTCCTTTGTGTTCCTTTCTCATCTTCCGGAGGCATGCTGCTACAGGCTGCAAGGCAACTCAGCATTTGGGCCGATAGGATAATTGTGGGCCATATCCCAGGCCTAATCTCAGGAAGGAGTGTGTCTGCAATCATTCCGCATAGAATCAACCAGTAAAGCCTGCCAAGGGCAGTGTCTTCACATGCCCCTTTGGCAACACATCAACATCAGCCTTTTGCACCCCAGCCCTCAGAGATGGTCAGTGTTGCTTCCATGTGTCCCAGTTCACTTCTAGACTTTCTTAAAGATTAGTGTGATCCCTACTGTTTTTAAAAAATTGAGAGGACGTCCCTCAATTAAATAACTTCCCATAAAATCTCCCGGTGCTCACACTTTGTTCACGTTTCAGTCTACTCCATTTCAGTCAAGTCCTCTGCTGAGGTGCTACAGACACTGAGAACATTATGGTGATGATTAGTTTAAAAAAGAAAAGTTACAAAAGGCTGACATACCCTTTGAAAAACAGACCCTGGTGAAACACATCATGAAAAATCTTTTCTAGCAATACGTCTGCCTTAGTCTTTGTGTCATATGAAATAGCTGGGCAGTCTCTTTTTTTCCATAATAAGCAGTCAGCATTTTGACTGAACCCAACATATGTAATAGCATGTTGCCAGTCCTGCGCATATGCTCTGCGCGTCAGGCCATCGCTGGAAATTTGGCTTCGTATCTCATTACAGAAGGGTCAAAAAGCAGAACAAGACCAGAAGAGAACCTTCTAACAGGACTCCTTAGGCTGAATATTTTTGAGATACCACTCCACAGATTTTCCTACTTATGGTCTTCTCTCCAGCCTAACTGCTTAGCCCATTTTTCTTGATAGGGCCAATGTTGTCAACCTCCCTGCCAGAACAAAGCCCATATTGTTGTGTAGTTCCTATAAAACCTATATAGGATCTGCGCGTTTAGGCAACATACACTGTAGGATTGGTGTTACACTGATTCTAGACACTTCCACCGGGTATGTTGGCCTGTGTTCCAGCTAGCTCACAGTGCCACTAGAAACTCCTCTTACCAAGGAGAGAATAGTTCTTGGCAACTATCGAACATGACAACCCTGATCCCTCAGGACCGTGGAAACAGTGTACTACTTTTCGCTCAGTCACTCGTGCTCACTTAGTCTCAGAGAGATACACAGAATAAACGGTATGGACGTTTTTCAATAAGTATTTATTGAACAGTCGTTATTCTAGTGTAAAATAGGTGCGCTGAAACAACCATTAGACAGTAAAAGATATAAATGATTAGAAGCACTAAGAAAGTAAAAGGATGGTAGATTTCTACCATTTTGCTATAACCATGAATACAGGCAAGTATATAAAATAAATGACAATAAAAATGTGTACTCCTACGATGCTAACCTAACTAGATGTACCCAAGTGTACCTAGCATGTATGTAGGTGTTAAGCCAAGACTTCCTCTAGGATAAAGTCAACCCCATTACCTGAAGTGAGAGACTGTGGGACCCCACCTTGGTCTCGAGTTGGACACCCCGCAAGGGATGTTAGACCACTACGAGCTGGAGTATCTGCATGCAGGAACCTCAGCGTCTCGCGTCAGAGTGTGTCGGCAGGGAAATCCTGATCTCCTCTGTTTGTCTCAGCAAGATGTGATGTTTTTATACCCAAAGGTCTCCGTGGGGGTTCTACCTTGCTGTGCCACTTGTCGGACTTAGGATGACGTCGGGAATGAACTTTATACATAGATATTATACAGGAGATAGTTGTCCTGCTGAGTTTCCAAGAATCCTCATGCATAATGTATGAGGCCTTTACCAGGGAAAATCCCGCGTTCTGTGTGCAGTGTCGTATCTAGGCAAAAGGTCAGTCCCTAAGAACCGTTATGTATGTAATGTAGGGAAGAATATAGGTGAAAGGTTACGATGTTACCTGAGCCTATATTGGGGTACCTATATGGAATATAACAATATGGTCTAGAAACCAAACCCTTGAAACCCTATGATCCCCTTGCATACTTCTCAAAATATTAGTACTCTGTGGCTGGTTCTTTGTTGAAGAGATATAAAACCTAGTGACGGATCTGTAAATATCTCTACCTTTCCTGTTCTGTCAGGTAGGCATCCAGTGCATTGGACAAATAATGTAATAGTTACCTCAATGACCACATCTGCGGATATTCTACATTGACCCCAGTCTCCAGTTCTTGAAATTTCCCCACCCTTAGCCATAATGAAAATGTCATCAACGTGCATGGGTGCAGGTGAGACGGTTGAGTGATGTGCCTGTGTTAGCTTGCACAGTGGTGAGGGGTCCATACCAGGGCAGTTTCCTTCATGGTGCTTACTCTTCATACATGCACTGAATCCATTACACTTTACAGCCAAAGAGGTATCATCATTTTCATTAGCATCAGATAACACTCCAATACTTGCCCATGTGGGCTGAATCTCTCAGAACCATTTGATTCAATCTTCTCTGAATGGACACCCCCCACTCATTCTCCAGTCCACATCAGTTGCATCCAAGCATAAGAGGGATGTCAAATAGTTACCATTTCTGCCTTTTGGAAGTCGCATTGCATGTGTCTTGGGATAGAAATATAATCTATGTGCAAAGGGAAAACATTAAAAAATATATATATTTATGTTCAAGGACTGCATACCAAATCTCCATAACTAACATTCTTGAATATATTTCCCAAACCTTAGAAGGTTTGAACTTTAATTTAACTTACCTTATGTATCTGACTTGCAGCAGATTTTGGTCCATGCTGGTTACAACACAAATTTAAACTAATAAATATTGTTTTCTCAAGTTGTACCACAGGAAAGATTTCCGTTTTTGTATGCAACTGAAGCAGAAGCATGGTTTGTCAACATAAGGCACTCTGACAAAGTCAACTATTTCCCTCACCCATAATGTAGGCTTTATGTCATATGCTACAATGTTTAAGGATGATAAACTGCCCATTGTATGCTACCCGACGTTCTTGTTCAAAATCTCTACAGAGCGGCAAAGTGGGGCATGAAACTTTTTCAAATTAAAATTAAATATGCTAGTTGAAAATGAACTTTAAAAAACAGCACATTTCTTAATTTCGTTTTGAAATAAGAAATAAAAATAATGGGATGCACCTTACCTGCCGTTGGCTCCTGTTTTGCACTTGGTCTGGATTCAAGTTTCTGGGGTGCATCTGGGATCGGTTTCGGCTTTAATGATGGGAACAATTTAATCATCAAATCAGAGGTAGGTGGAGTAGCTGAATCAATTTCTGACAGATCTTCTCCTTTCTTTATCGAAGCAACCTTTCTTTTTATGGCTTTGTCTCGGATGTTTTTTTTACCCTCACCAGTAAAATTAACTGATGGCAATGTGGCATTATTGTCCAGAATACGACACAGACCTTCATCCTTTTCGAGGTCGGCCCAAGTCCTCTCATCATCAAACTCCATATCAATAACGTTTCCCGGTGGCATCTTGCTGTTTAAGTCAGAGCCATTTGATTTACTTTCACTTTCTAGAATTGTGGATTCATCAGAGCTGTAGTCATCCTGGTCTGACAAGTCGAGATCAAGGTCCCTGCTTTTATTTTGTCTGCTAACACTTGTGGAAGGGCCTTCATAGTCATGATGTGCAGGATTATCTTCTCTGCTCTTCTCTAGTTGTTTGACATCCTCTTTCTCGCTTACCATTGTGGCTTCACAGTCTTCCATATCAGAACTGGCATTACTGCTACTATCTTTATTGTCATCATCACTGGTTTCCCATGCAGTGCCTTGCAATGCTCCATTGTCAGCTGTGGGAGGCACCTTCAGTATTTTCAAGGTAACACCAGAAAATGCTGAAGCATTCACTTCAGGTTTTCTTTCCATCACATCAACATCCTTTGTTTTTGCATGGACAATCTGGTCATCCTGTCTGGATTTATTTGAAGCCAACGTTTGCTGGTGATGCTGAGCAATCTTGACAGGAGTTGAAGACATTCTGTGACCTTTAATGATCTGCTGATCTTGCGATAATAGTTTTTGGACAAAGGAGGAATTACTTGAGAATGATAGCTCTTCAGCAGCCTCTTCTAAAAGCAAGAATTCATCTAGCTCAATGTTTTCCTTCTCTTTTTCCATCTCCCAGCTCTTACATCTTTTCTGGAATGAATGCTCAAAAAAAAAGTCATGGTTCTTAAGTGGAGCGCTGGAACACCGTGGCATCAACATTGTGTTTTTTTGCAGCTTTTCAAAACTTTGTGCATTTTTTGTGACCCTGTTGCCCACTGCAACTTGTTTAGCATACTCCATTATATTTTCTTTATTGGCTTCCATTTTTTGGTTCATATCTGCTTTGAGAAAATCACCAACCTGCAAAGAGTGTTTGATGTCAATCTCCTCATTCAATGGTTTTGAGCATTTGTTCATGTTTTGATTCCTCAACAGAGCAGTATTTTGGTTAGTTATTAACCTTTTTTTTGTTTTAGCACGTTGGCTGTGGTTTTTCATTATTCCAGGAGGTTGCTCTGAAACCAGTTCTTTGCTCAAAGGTGCTGTTTTTCGCTGCATCAACTGGTATCGCTCAGTTTTGTGTGTAATTGAGTCCTCTGAATGGTTCTGCTGGATAGACAATTTAATTTCTTTTGAGGATGATTTAGATTTTGGATTTGAAAATCTGGCAATGCTGCCTTCACCACGCTTCAGAAATGGCCGCTTCACCACAGGATTTAATACAGAAGATTTTTCTATATTCTAAAATGAAAAAGATACAGAACATTCCCTGATGCATGAAGTCAACTTAACACACACTGACTTTTTTTCGTTTTTAGAAAAACTGCAGATTTATTCCAATTAAGAAATATTTAGTATTTTGAAAGCCATATTTTTCATTACCTGTTTATCAATGACAGTAAGTACAATACGAAATTGAAAACAGCCCACTAAATTTATTATGTCAGAAAGTGGATTACTAATTTGGTAGTGGGTATACCCCAACTTATGTAACAGAATAATGCCAGATCACATCACAGTTCTAAGTGAATCACTGGATAACTCTTGGTTGATGTGTACCAGGCAATTTCCCCAGAGTAATGTGAAGTTGAAACAGTACCAAACAACATTAATGTTAAGAACTAATGCACAATTCCCAAGGGAGTCATAGATATGGTTTTTTACCATTTTGAAGCAAAACGGTAAAAAGGACCTTAAAAATATTAGAGATCTAAAGGCCACATTCAGTCTATTACCTGAAAACAGCCATAAGAGGACACTCTTACACCAGAAATGAAAACAAGGAAAAGTTATTTACCTTTAATCCTAGTTCTCTTCCAGGGGAATCCTCATCAAAGTCATAAGCACTGAATTGTCATGCCCACGCACACGACTCTATAGCACTTTATAAAGATATACGTATAAAAACGAACAAGCATAAAGCTGTTCAGTAAAAAAGCACACTTACATAGAAAATACAGGAGGACAGTACCTTCTCCCACAGGGCCAAGAGGGGTGGCTCAGCCTGGTCTTGGCCCGAGTGCATGCCCGAGCACTTCCTATGCTGCGAGGTTTGAAGAGCGCTTTTAAGCACTAGTGCAGCGTTATCAGCAAGGTTGGCCCCTCCTCCTGGTGCAGACAAGGGTGAAGCTGGGGGACGTAGTCCCACCCCAGGAGGGCACAAGACATATCTGGCGTCCTGCGCTGCGGGTTTGAAGAGCGCTTTTAAGCACCTGGGCGGCGTTATCGGCAAGGGTGACCCCTCCTCCTAGTGCAGACAAGGGTAAAGCTGGGGGACATGGTTACACCCCAGCAGGGCAAAACAAGGCAAAAGTGGAGTCCATGCGGCGAGGCTCGGACATGAGGGTGGAGATTGGCCACCCATGGGTGAAGGATTCCGTTCAGCGCATCCCCAGCCCCTGGTGCAGCTCAGAGGGGTGGAGCGCTACAACGTGTGCTGCCATAAGTTGCCTGGGAAAAGGGTCTCATGGCTGATCTGTTCCACATCCCGTATCTTGTGAGAGTTTGTCCAGAACAGCCTTGCGCTCCAGTGCGATCACCCTTGGGTCCGGGCACGAGCGCCTGGCAGTTTGAGGGCCTGTGCCAGTATGAGGCCCGGGTGAGCGATGGCCCAGGGGTCTCCACTGGTGAACAATAGTTATCCTCTGGCTGCAGGCCCTGGATTCGGCAGGCCTCGGTGAGTGTTTGAAGCTGATGTAGTTGGCCCTCCAAACAGAAGATAATCCTGAACGGGTGACCCCAGCTGTAAGTGTCCTTCTTGGAGCAAAGGAAAATGTTGTGATTGGCTTAAAGTCCCTACGCCACTGTAGAATGAGTTTCGAAAAGGTCTTGGTAAAGTGAGATCTTGTGCCCGAAGAATTGGAGAGGTTGTAGGTCTCTAGCTTTCGAGAATATCCATTCTGAACAATATTCAGGCTCTATTTGTAATTGGTATCTTCTGACACTCTTCCAGATTATTTAGAATACTTACGCCCCCATATCATTCCCCCCTGCCCCCACCGCCCACCAGAGTGACTAACAGAGTTACAGGGGAAGTGGGGTGGGAGAAGGACAAGTCATTGCTCAGGAGGTGGCATCCCTGTGGCCGCCAGGGTTTGCTTGCCTCCTCTTCCTTTTGATTGTCTCTGATGGTAGGGCTGCCTCTGTTGGTGCTGCTGCAACCATTGAAGAGCTGGAAACCTCTTTGGGAATAAACGCTTATCAAAATGTCTGAAAGGCTTTCTGAATTCCTTCTTTATCCCTAAGCCCACCACCTTTAGAGTCTGAATCTCCAACATCATGTGGGTCAATTCATTGTCAATATATATTATCCAAACAAGGAATTTCCTGACCACAGGAGGTTCAGGATTCTTTGTTGAGCTTCCGGCTTCAGGCCAGTGAGTCTCAGTCAGTAACTATGACTCAAGCTTAAAGCATGAGAGTACCCATGAGTTTCCAAGACAGATAAGTCTGATGAAGCACAGACGACTTGGTTAAAGACAAACATTGCTTACTGTAGGACGTCTTGGAAATTCTGCCCGTCTTCCCTCTACAGCTTGCCTGTGAATCTTTGTAAGAAATCCCATGGCAGTTTATTGTATCACAACAGTCCATCAATGCTGAGGCACTGGCAGACTTCATTTCTGTCGCTGACGTGCCACACTTCTTCCTGCCAACTGAGTCTATAAATTTGCTTGCCTCGTCAGCAAGATCAATGGAGGCAGGCGCTCCAGCATAGGATTTTCTGGGTGTAGATACAATGACAGAATCTGGGATTGGGTCTGCACTGAGAATCTGGGGTTGAGTCTGTACTGAGAAACAGAGGATCCTGGTCTAGAGATTTGGACTTCTGAAGCCTAGAAGGATCAGATTTCACTGATGCTTAAGTCAGAAATAACTGCATAGCAGGCTCAATTTGGCAAAGAACTGGAGGCTAAAGAGGTCTGGAAGTTGTTTTGTGATGCAAGGTTCCAAATATGCCAGAGGTCGAAGTTGTGGGAGTAGGCATGGGCATATTCTACTTGGCTAGACCCCAGACAAGAACGTAGTTAAAAGTAGTAATTGATGTCCATAGCAGAGAGTCAGCCAGCGTGAGGAACAATCCCCGATTGAAAACCAGTCGGAAGGTATAGACAACCAGAAGAGAAAGAGAGAGAAAGTGAGAGGGGGAGGGGGAAGGGAAGGGAAGGGGAAAGGGGACTGGGCGAGGGGGAAGGAGGAGGAAGAGGAAAGAGAGACTGTGATAGCCCCTACAAGAAGTAGATCTCTTGCTGGATCATCTGTAGTATCTGGAACTAGATCTAAACATTCACCAATAGAGTTCTGCAGCTTGCTCTTATACTCCTTTGTGAGCTTTTTGGCTTCAGGGGTGTGGAAGGACAGGTGGACTCAAAGGTTGAAAAAACACTGGTGGCTTTGGAAGATGTGGAGATGTCAAAGGCACCAGTGAAGTAGGAGGATCTGGAGAAACTGTGGAGAATTCGATCTCTAAGGTGCCTAAAGCAATGATAAGCTTAATACTAGAGTCAGAGGTATGAAGTACCGTCCTATTCTTCATATAACAGAGCCATTCTGACGAAAGTTGCAGACAAGGTGACAAACTAGAGGGCCATGATGGTGGAGGAGACTGGTCTCTGGGCCTCAACGTTGAAGGAGGCGGAGAAGATAAGAGACCTTTGGATCTGAACAGCGAAGGTGGGTCAATGTCAACTTGGGTTTCAACTGTGTGGTACCTACGGGTGTTCGACACGATACTGGTGCTGATGGAGGTCTCGTCGACAAACATCAGTTTAAATGTTGACATTTTTTACACTCTTCCAGCTCTCTATGTTAAACAGGTGGGAAATGTGAAAGATGTTTCTTATACATTTTTGGTTTCATTGACTGCTTTCTAAAATGAAAAATAAATTAAATTTGGCTATGTTTAGCCTATAAAAAGGCTGCAAATAATTGTTTTCTCTATTTAATGGCACTTTTCTACAGAAAAGCTCTGCACATATGTATGTTGTATATTTTTATGTATAATTTTTATGAAGTGCTCCAGGATCCTGCGCATGAACAGGACAATGCAGTGCTTCGAACCATTAATGAGGATCCTCTGCAAGAGAACTGTTCCTCCTCATATAGGCCAGGATGTCAGAGGAGAGATAGTAATCTTCCAAATTGGTAAACCCCAATGCTTCCCGTCTTCTACATGCTTTTCGGTGGGAATCCAGTCACATCTTTAAGATCAAGATAAGGCTCTCAGCCTCCTGCCAGAACCAATATGTCTTGATGTTGGGAAAGTCATTCCGCATTGCTTATAGATCCCTCGGGTCCCATGACAAGATTCTAGGAAACAAATGTTTTTCCATAGCAGACTGTCTCCACTAACAGCTGGTCAGAGCAGAGCTTTATTGCATTTTGAGTCCCTGTAGTAGCAATAGGAGGACACCTGAGAGCGGCTCTAATCCATCAGAGCCAGCAGTAGTCAGTAGTCCTTCAGTCCTCTTTCCCCTGCAATCGGGCACGGTCTTCCTCTTCTTGATGTTTTGCTCAAGTCTGAGACAGTTCCTAGGAGTCAGTGGTGGTGTAGTTCCAGTCTTATGGTATGCACACGTCAGTGTTTGAAGAATTCACTACACCCAATCCTGCCACCAACTTTCTGACACAATACACCTCCTTTATAAGCACTTCCTTTCCCAATTCACTGTAAATATCCCCAGGTCCCTTATTCAAGAGGTCCTTAGCCTTACTCCATCTTCAGGAGCCTGGTGTTCCAATTCAGACACACCTCTCTTGGAATGAGGTAGCAACCCCTCTCCCATGTTGGAACCGATTTCTTGGAGCCAACAGAATGTTTAGGTTGGCTTTGGGAAAGAATGTTCTCAGTTCATGAGACATCCCATTTGGGACGTAGACTTCAAAAGAGCTGTAAGGCAGCCCTTTGTGTTGCAATCTGCTCCCATCCATTTCCCAAGTTATCTCTCCTACGTTGTCACTGTTAACACCTCTTCAGCCTTCGTACTCTCTGAGGCACTGCCACTGTCCAGTTCTAATTTGCTCTCAAGCAGAAATCTACTTTCAGGATGGATTCTTAACAACAAGTGCAAGTTAACTAAATGATATCTTTAACATTTTCCCAAACTGAATTGTGAAATCGGATAGTTCTTCCCAGTCCAGCCTGTTCATGCTCAAGGCAGTTTTACCTACTCATCTGCCTTGAAATGTGTACAACTCACACACTGTTCTCTCATTACTGCATGCACAACTCACAATCGGCTTTAGATTTGAAAAAACACTTAATACTTTTTTCTCTTCAGTGCAACGGTCAACAAAACCCTACAGCTTCAGGTGCTACAGAAAGAGGTCATTTGATGCAAGTGGGCATGAGCAGGAAGTGCCCCGTCCTTGGGGTGCCTTGGATCTCAGGGATCACATGCAACCCCCATCAGGCACACCGCTGCACTGGTACGAGGTTTTCCCATCACAAAGGTGTTGTCAAAAAGTACTGCAGCAAACATGTTGGCAGGGCGGTATGGGAATAGCGATGGGGGTGGTATCATGAACAACTAGGATGTTGGCGTACCTAGGAATAGCGAATGACAACCACCTGTGCAGTTGTGAGTGATAATGTTGGGGTGTTGGGCCTTAGTGAGACACAGTCACATGAGGGGCATCAGACCCTGGACATCACAGCTGTCACTTGCACAGCACAGTGAAATTCTGGGCGTAGACCTAGACAAGCAACCTCAGGGAGAGCGGTTTCAGAGAGTGCTTAGTAAAAAAGAAGTCGGCGCTGTGCAGTACTGCCAGTGATATTGCAGCAAGAAGGAAACGTTGTGGTGCGGCCAGGCAAGCCAGTCATGGACATCAACCCATCCAAAGAGGAAATGTACCTACTAAGAAAGAGTAAAGACCTGTCTGAAGAAGGAGTCTCCGATTTTCAAATTCCAAAAAACCTTGGCACTAAACATATTGCCCCTATGCACAGCTGGGGGACCTCATCAGTGAAGGGGTCAAACAGGTTCTTTCCATAAAAGGGGAGGTCAGACTTTCTCCTCAGTTTATAGCATTTGTTTCTAAAGTTTACGGCCATACCTGGTGGTAAATGGAATTCCAGTGCTAATGTTCTTAGCAACTGTGCTAATGAGGTCCTGTGAGATTAGCATTTTCTGCTCAGCTGTTTATGTGCCTAGGTTAAGCATAGATTTATACTCCTGTGCAAGGAGGTGTACCAGTCAAACTAATGCCACACAAGTGTATACCATAACTCTGCTGGTTGGCACTGGCATTGGCCAGTCTCTGGAAGATTAAAAAATATAAAATATATACTTCACTATACTTTGCCTTACTTAAAGAGTAATAGCAAGTAAAATATAGAGCTCTGCATTGTAAAGCAACTTGGTAACTGGTCCCCAAAAAAAAATGCTAGACCAGCCTTGCTGAAGTGAACTTTGTTTGTAGAATGCATGCTATTACCTGCAGCTGATCTTTTTGCTTTAGTCTCCTTTCTTCCAATCTCATTTGTTCTTCTAGGAACTCCTCAAATGACTGTTTTTTTTCCTTAATTCCTGGTGCGATTGGCCTGCAGGAAGAAAAAAAAAGACAAAAAGACTTGTCCAACGGGTGACTGAAATAGTCAAATTGAGCACCCATTCAGGTACCATAGTTTTGTTCACGACTTACTTCAAGACAGCTTTATGTTTAAGTGTTGAGAGAACAGTCTCACCATATTTTCTACATGCATGGATGAGATTTGTATTTGCAACCCGAGGAGGTTTTTGTATTTTAGCACCACTTACAACTTGGGGATTAAGTTGAACTAGTCAGCATTTTTTGATGGTACAGTATACCTCATTTAGGATTAGGGACTGGAATTTACAAAGCAGTTATAAGGACTACTGCAGACCTGAATATATGCTATTAAATACTGAACCAGTCTCACAAGGGGTGTGGTTGTGAGACCTCACCATGTAATAGTGTCACAATCTTTATCAGGTCCAGTTAGGTTTAAAAACCCTTAGCTCAGCCCTGGGTAGCTGTGGCGAAGATCAGTCAAGATTAATCAAAGGAACAAGTGAGAAGCACTTAGAAGTGCCAAAACAGGCAATAAGTGAGAAACAAAACCATAAAAATCTGACACCAATTTATAAAAAATAGAGTGAATTTTTATCTTAAATTGGACATCCTGCACGGTGCCGAGAGTGACGACTAAGTCAGGCAACAACTCACCTTGATGAAAGTGTGACTACAGGGAGTTGTTCTCACTCTGACGCCTTTTCAAGCTGGGTTCCACAGTAAACTCGGTTCCACACGGATTTTATAACAATTGAATGATTGTTTTTTCCTGACCTGTTCTCCACACTTTGGGTTTTCGGGTTAGTATAACAGGGATCAGTTGAGGATTGTCCTGATGAAAGCCGGTGTACTAATTTACTAAATCCTCATACGGCTGAAACATGTCGACACATAAAGCAGAGTGGAGGGGTAAGTGACCCATTATTGGCCACATTAGCACCATCCACAGGTCTAACGGATAGACCCATATTTTAAATCCAGGGGAGAGTGTCCAGCAATAAAGCTATGATTAGGATTGCTCTTACCTGTTTTTAATCACATCTTTTCTGCGCTATTTCTTTTCCCTCACTTTTTGATCCCCCTCGTAGAGGTGTTCATTCTATGTTGTTTTGTCCACCCCTTCCCTATTGCTCCACCCCAGCGTTGGCTAGCGCGGGGTGTGTCAGCAGCCCTATGATGAAGCATGACACAGCTTGCTGTGTGTGAGGGCAGTTTTTATACACCTGGGTATCCCCCATTACAGCTAGATTTCTTTTGATGAGTATAGGTCCTGTATCTTTGTGTGTGTGTATACTGGAATTTACAAGGCAGTTATAAGGACTACTGCAGACCTGAATATATGCTATTAAATACTGAACCAGTCTCACAAGGGGTGTGGTTGTGAGACCTCACCATGTAATAGTGTCACAATCTTTATCAGGTCCAGTTAGGTTTAAAAACCCTTAGCTCAGCCCTGGGTAGCTGTGGCGAAGATCAGTCAAGATTAATCAAAGGAACAAGTGAGAAGCACTTAGAAGTACCAAAACAGCCAATAAGTGAGAAACAAAACCATAAAAATCTGACACCAATTTATAAAAAATAGAGTGAATTTTTATCTTAAATTGGACATCAAAACGATAACAATCCACCAAGGTTAACTGGAGATATGATTTTTCAAAGGTAAGTAAATTATTTTCGGAAAGATGCAATAAATCGTAGTTGGGTGGTTCCTAGCCAACTGGCTAGTGCTGCCTAAATAAGGTGGAGGGCCAGTCACACGGACCACTCAGGTCTAGGGGGGATAGTAACCCGTCACTTCCAGCAGTCTAAGGGCCCTCAATGTCTTTTTTTTCTTTAACACGGTCCAGCCAAGAAGTGGTTCTGATGCTGGGGATGCAGGATACTGAGAAGCTGAAGGTGCTGAAAGTGCTGACAACACTGAAGAGATGCAGTAAGTTTTCCTGGGGCCATCCTGGCATCTATGAACTTCTCCTGCCCCAGGGCTTGATCTCCCATGATGCACTCAGGGAGTCCAGTGCAAGTTCAGTCGCCATAAGTCTCCCAGTTACAGCAAGTCCACCCCTTGATTACAGGTAAGCAATGCTTTTCTTTCTGGGGACCAGGATCCACTTTGACTTCGTGGCAAGCCACATGGCCTCAGGGACACCTTGGGAAGGTCAGGACTATCCAGCGGCAGGCAGGCGTTCCTGCGCAGCTCTCGAGAAGTGCAGGGTTACTTAGCCTTTGGTGATTGTAAAGCTTAACAAGAAGCTAGCCAACAAGCCCTGTGAGTCACTTCTGTACGGGCACAAGTGGAGCTCTTTTCCACAAGTGGGCAAAGCAGGCACAGTCCTCTTTGCCGGTACCCACTCGCCCACTCACTATGGTGAGTCAGATTTTATCAGGACGAGCTATATTTAGGGCCTACTTGCCCTTTCTGGCTAGCTGAAACTACAGGTGTTCTGCTCCCTCACAAAGTGAAGGAGCAATAAAGATGTCATTAAATCTTGTTTTCATCTTGTCATACTTATTCTGTGTTCAGAGGCAGAGGTCAAAAGTCAGTTGACACCTACCATTACTTTTCTTTCTCGGACTGCAAAGTTCAAGGATTTTGCAAAGTGAACTGTGCTTCCTTGCTTGTTGATGTACTGCATGGTGGTGGTATTGTTCGTTCGTATTAGTACTGACGCTCCTTTGATTCTGGGGAGGAAAGCCAGCAGATTCAATGCAACTGCCTTGAACTCCAACAGATTTATGTGGAGATGTGTGTTGTGGAGCTCATTTCTCTTTGATTTGCAAATCTGTAGGTGTGCGCCCCATCCCTCTAGTAAGGCATTGGTCGTCACCACAAAATCGGCTATCTGAGGTAGGAAGGTCATTCCAATGGAAAGGTGGTCATTTTGAATCCACTAAGGAAGACACTTCTTCATGGTTTGAGTAATTTGGATTATGTCCTTGAAAGAACTGTTGGCTTGAAGCCATTGTTTGTCCAATGTCTCTTGCAGAGGTCATATTTGAAGCCAGCAAAATGGTACTAGAGGAATGCATGATGGCGTCATGAAGAGAAGGGACTTGAATAAGCGAAGTGAAACAGACCTTCTTTGAATCAACCTTTCTGCTAATAGCCTCAGCCTGGTTCGCCTGTGGTCTGAGAGATATCTTTTGTCCTGAATGTCTAAAATGGCTCCCCAAAACGTTATGGTCATTGATGGAGGAAGCGAAGATTTTTGCAGGTTTCGAGTTAATCCTAGGTTCCTGAATAGAGTCAGACAAGCCTTTGTCCCTTTGATCGCTTCCTAGCATGTGGGGACTTTGACTAACCAATCGCCGAGGTATGAAAATATTTGATACCCTTTATGCCTTTAGTGAGCTGCCACTAAAGTTAGACATTTTGTGAAAATACAAGGAGCTGACTTGAGGCCAAATGGGAGGACCTTGAACTGACAATGAATGTCAGCTACTCTGAATCTTAAGAATTGTCAATGCTTTGGGTGAATGGGAATATGAAAATAAGCATCCTGAAGGTCTAGGGTCATCATGTAGTCTCCATGGTTCAGGAGCTGGAGGACGTCTTGGAGAGTAACTATACAAAATGGATGTTTTCTTAGATATTTGTTTAACCTCTGCAGGTCTAAAATAAGACTCTATTCCTGTTTTTTCTTGATCAAGAAGAAGCAGGAATAAAACCCCTTTCCCCTCTGATTGCATGGTACTCTTTCTGTCGCGCCCATGTTGAGCATGGTAAATATTTCCCTTTGTAGCTGTGCAAGATGAAGAGTGGATGACTGGGTCGGAGACGTATGAGGAGGCCTCTTTAATAAATTCCAACGCATGGGCATAGGAGACTAGATCTAAAACCCATTTGTCCATTGTGATTAACTTCCAATTAAGGCAGATAGTTTGTTATTCAGCCTACAATTGATTTTGGTACATAGTTGTGAGTAACCAGCAAGTTCACCTTGTAACCGTTTCCTATTTGTGTCTCTTCCCTGAAGTTGGTTTCCTCCTTACAGGTTTCTTGCTGTAATTCGCTGATGGTGGTGGTTCAGGCCTCGAAAAATCATAAAAACTTATTAGACCTGCAGGTCTAGTGACTTAAATAATCTACTTGAACTAATTATAATGCTCTTGACCCATAAACTGGAAAAATATTTTAATTCACTGAGCCACCATTTTCTTCTTTATCACATATGAGAGCACCTTATTAAAGACCCATCTCCTAACTTGTGGAGTGCCTTTCTCCACAAAAATCTCCGAATCAAGAATTGCCTCGTCCGAAAAACCAATAAGCAAGGAACTATGAAACCTTCCTGATAGGCATGTGTATTCTATTCTGGTTGGAAGACCTCAGTCCAGGGGTCAATAAGTGCAAGAGTTGGTTGATAATTCGTTCAGAACTTCAGGCTTTAACTGTCTTTTAAATTTTACCGAAAAATCTATTCTTGGGTTCTGCAGAAAATTAAAATCCCCACCAATGATGATCTCCCCTGGGACTTGCAGTAATGATTGAAATAGCTCCTGGTATGGCCCAGCATTATCTTCCACTGGGGCATACAGGCTCACGAAGGTGAACCGCCTAGCAAAAACTATGCAATTAACCCAGCACCAGCGACCATATACATCACTGGCAGAACTGAACACTTCAGCACTTCGTCTCTTAGCCAGAAAAGCTGCAGTGCCCCGGTGTGCTGCCTGGGTGGACGAGAAACCTCTATAGCCAGCCCAACTTTTAAGCATGGAAAACTCTAAAAGCTTTCCAACTGGTATATGAGACTCCTGCAGTAATACCACAGAGGGACACTCATCTTCCACTCAGGCTTCTATAGCATGCAGTATCTTTTTATTCTAAAGCCCATTAAAATTAAAAGAGACCACCTTCAGAGTACTCTTAGATGTCACATCCTCCTTCTGCTCCCTAGCGCTAAACATGATTAATCAAAGTGCATGAAGTAAATACAGAGCATAGAGTGACTAAAGTGCCAATTACAAACAGTGCACACATATGGGAAGTGCCAGGCAAAGGCCAAAGCTTAAAGTGCATTCGATCTCTACAGCCCAACATAAACTGCCTACCCCCTCACGGAGCACTCTCAAGTCTATATAAAAGGGCACACGTACATGATCCCGAAACACTTCCGGCGGCTCTTCCCAAGCTCTTTGGCCAAACAGCCGCTCCCACCTTCCCTTTAAATCCATACAATTTCAAAAACATCAGCCCACCAGGCAGCTCCATGGTAAGCACCCCTGAATTTTAGGCTCATCACTCTATACTGGTGTATTTCCCTTCTTTTTGCCATTCTGGATCGCTTTTTATCAAGCACCCTAAACCCCCCTCCGAAACCAACCTCCACCACCCCCATTTCTCCCCTCCCCAATGCCACAGAGGGTGTCATGCCTTTCCACCCACTCCCTGCATGCAACTAAACCCTCACTTTTGAGGATATTGGCACCATGACACCGTGCTTAGGCCTCCGGGTGCTCCCCTCCGCTCAATAGCAAAAGAAAAACAAATTTTGCATTGCCCCTGACATTCTCTTATCAGCCATAGGCATTAGAAAAAAACAGAATAGCAGCATTATGCCCACACAATTTCCTAACTCTCAGCATTCCAAAGTTTACAGTGCCCCTGAAGTGGTCCGCAATCAGCCTCAAAGCAGAAGCTGCTTGCCACAATTATTGCATTGAATCTAGAAACTTGGTGGCTTCTGTCACAATGGCAAATATTTGAAAGGAATCCTTGTACAGCACTTTAAGTTTAGAAAATTGAATTATCAAGGCCTGCCCCCCGCATCTGAAATTTTGGAGTCAAATTTTTAAATTCCGTGTGCCTCTGGGCAGATTCATCTGTCATTTCTGAAACAATTCAGAATTCAAAGATTTATGCAGTCTTAAAGGCCGTCTCCTTTATTGCCTTAGTCAAAATCTTTTCTTTAATTCTGTAATCGGCTTACAGACACTCCTCTGAGATGGGGTAAATCCACTGATAGCGTTGAACAAACTGACCCAGAGCTGGTACAATGGAGGGATCGTACTTCCAGCGTTGCAATACTACTATTGGGCAGCGCAGCTTATAGTGATAAATCGATGGGTCCACGTAGCCCAAGACGAGCCAGCCTATAGAATGGACAGACACAATATGAGACTGGGGGCTACCTTAGGGCCATCTATGGCGAAAAACAAGAGACACCAATGAATACCCCAACATCAACGACGGTCAAAATATGGCACAAAGCGTCAGCAACGCTAGGGTGGAAAGATAAGACCATTCTGGCCATGCCACTATGGGACTCGATCGCCTGGGACTGTTGGTTAACCAACCTTATGGGTCTCTCAAGAGTGGGAGATCTGTGGGGGGGTGGGGGCGGAGATTAGACCTTTTTTTTTTTTTTTTTTTAGAGTTTTATATAGCGCGAACTAGACCCAAAGATATCAGGTATCAGAGCGCTTTACATGAGCACCAGTTTCGTTACAGATGGACACATTAATTTTTGTTAGGCACGGGGAGATTAAGTGATTTGCCCAGAATCACAGGATATTGAGTGTCGTTGCCGAGACTCGAACCCAGGTCTGCAGCTCCGAGGTCGACTGCTCTAGCCGTAAGGCTACATCCTCTCCCCAGAGAGATTACAAGTTGGCTTCCGTGGAGACCTTCCGATATCTCCAGATATGACACGCAGTGCAACGAGCCATCCCAAGGGAAACTGATCTCTCAGCCTCTTCCCCCTTGGAAGATAGGCTCCTAGATGACTATTTAAATGAAAAGACAATCTCACTAACTTACCAAAAAATATTGAATAACTCCCCCAGAGACTTGGAGAGAGTGTGCGCTAGGTGGGAGGAGGACTTAGGGAATTTAAGCGACGAGGAGTGGCAAGAACCCTCGAGAGGTAGCTATACGGGCCCGCTTTTGGCTGGTCCAATTAAAACTCCTGCACAGAACATACTACACATGCACTACACTAGTTAAAATGAATAGACTTGACTCAGCACTATGTCCTAAGAATTGTGGCCAAGAAGGTACGTTTTTACATCTATGGTGGGACTGCCCCAGGATACAAGAATACTGGAATAAAATTGTTACAAGAATGCTGACACTACGCGGGAAGGAGGTGGAGGCATCCCCTCAATGGTGTTTATTGAATATTTGGGAGAAAGCTGACCTAGCGGTTGGAGAAAGAATATGGGTCACACTGACTTTATTGTGGCCAAACACAATATAGCAAGAAAGTGGGGGCTGGCTCCAGGCCTGTGTTCAGAGACTGGGAAACTGACATGGACTGGTGTATGCAAGCGGAGAGGGTGGTCTACGAGGGAAGAGGCTGTCCACACAAATGGACAAAGATCTGGAGGATATGGAACAAGAGCAGAGGGATGCTCTGCCTACCGGTTAGCAGAAATTCCCTACCCGGAGATATATAAGGGCGAAATATAGCGGTAACGCGGTGGAGCCATTCTAGAGGGATAATCAATGCAGTATAAAAAGAAGAGGAATGTCCTGACATACACACGACATGTTAATTTTAAACGTATGCCGATTGAGATGATTGTTGCTGTCCCTTGTTTCTGTACTTGAATTACAATAAAAAGATATTATAAAAAATAATTCTGTAAATTGGCAAAGTTCACTAAACATAGTGTGGGTGTATTTGACCTGACCACTGGTGTGATTAGGAATATGATGAGCCTGTGAGATTGTTAAATTATGTTCGTATTCTGGGATTACACAGGACTGTATCAAATTTTCCACCAACTCTATGCATCCGCCGGCGTTTACACTGTGCTATGGAATACCCGTAATCAGAAGGTTGGATATCCTCACATAGTTTTCCATCTGCTCTTGTTTTTTTTCGGCCATGCCGACTCCTTCTCCAGAGCTAATTAACCTTTTCCAAGTTATGTATCATATCCTCACAGTCAGACACTCTGTTTCATCTCATTTAGCCGGTAAGACGGTCCCCTCCACCCCAGCTCCAAGCAGTCTGAGTCTAAACACTCTCTAAGTTCGTCCGCCATCTTTACCTGCGTGGCTTTAAAGCTTTTACCTCCTTTAGGAGCTCCAAGAGTATGGAGGCCAGGCTTTGGGGAACCTCTGCCACCTCAGTCTGTAAGTACATAGTGTCACCCGGTCCCAGTGCCAACAACCCCAGCTCCTCTAAATCAGCATTGACACAGACACTGCCAGTAACTACCCCAAACTGGCTTCTGTCAGAGGAGGGATGGGTCCGGATATGTAAAGAGGAAATGAAGGATTTTTTTTATAGGGAACCTTGGGTCTGCCCCACCATATGTGGTATGGGAAGCATTAAAAGCATTTGTGAGGGGGCTGGTGACAGCGAAGGAAGCAGCAAATATTAGAAATGCTAGCGAACAGAAGCACATTATAGAAAAAACTGCACAGGAAATGCACGATAAATTTAAGACAATTGTCTGCTGAAATAGAAAAGAGCTATAGAATGCTAAACGGGCATTAAGTGACTTCTATTATACGAAAGATATACTGTGCATCCAATCAGGCCTATATGCAGCAGGTATATGAGGAGATTTTTACGGGAAGCTTTTTAGCTTGGCAGGCACAAGAACAAGCTGCAAGTAATATGATCCATGCTCTGAAGTGCCCAGTCTCTGGGGCTAGGTGCAAAGAGCAGGGGAAATTGGGCGAAATTTAGCTTGAATACTATAGGCAAACTTATAGTCAGAACAAGTGATCAATAAGGAAGCTACAGGACATTTTTGGGCAGCGCTGACTATTCCTACTCTTACCGAGGAGGATGTTGAAAATATAGTTTATCCCTTTTTGAAAGAAGAACTGGTTAAAAGCCTTCCAAACTGCAAGGTATGTGGCCCGGATGGCTTCCTGGCTGAATTTTATAAATCGTTACTGGAGGTGTTAGTGGATTATCTATTATTGGTTGCTAATGCCATGTTGGAGGATTGGCCCATACCTGCCTCATTTAATATGGGGAACGTGGTTAGTTTTTGGGAAAAAGGAAAGGATGGCGAAGACCCAAATTCTTATTGTCCGATCACATTGTTAAATTCAGACTATAAGAACATAATGAAGTTATTAGCTAACAGGTTCAATTCCATAGCAGTGAAATTAATACACCAGGACCAGAATGGTTTAATAGCTGGATAACAGTTAGGAATAAATACACACTATTTAGCTGAGGCGCTGGATTATCTCTCAGTCAATAATACTCCTGCCGTAGTTCTTTTGGATGCAGAGAAGGCATTCGACCTTGTGGTCTGGGAAACGCTCTTTTGTATTCTAGCTAAGTTTGAGATACATACCCAGATCACGAGGTTGATATATAAAGATGTAGAAGAATGCCGAAGCTAGGATTATAGTTAATGCCACCGAGGTCAGCAGACAGTAGTCTGCCGTGGCACTCGGCAGGGATGTCCCCTGTAGCCGGTTTAATTTCGTGTTTTTGTTTTTCTATTTTTAAATCGAGTCAATAGTGATCGTGATTAGGGAGAACAGAGATTCACCCTCCTATATCACAGGTGTGGAAGATTAAACTGTATGGCAATTACATAATGTTGCTTCTGGACGTTAATTGGTGTTCACAAGAAAAAGCTGCTGAGATATTTTCTCTATATCAGGAGTTAGGGTGCTATAAAATTAACAGAAAGAAAACTGAAGTTATTCTTTGCAGCTGAAATTTGAATAGATTGCTTCCAGACACAGCCTCCTGTCAAAGGATCAGCCAAAGAGCTATCTGGGCATTAGATATTCTTCAAGGATTGAAAATTTGTACGATCTTAATTTTGGCCCGCTGCTTTTAAAAGTTAAAGCTATGTTTGCACGATGGAAATCGCTTCTTTTGACTACTCTTTGGAGGGTAGCCCTGATTAAAATGGCTGTTCTCCTGCTGTTTAACTTCCTCTTTTCTGCTATACCCTGTGTTTTAACAACATCATTTTTTAATGAAGTGGAATCCCTTTTTACATCTTTTTTTCTGGCAGAATAAAACCACAAGGTTAACACTTGGCACTTTATATGAAGGGCTGGAGGAAGGTGGTTTAGCACTTCCCAACTTGAGGGATTACAATTTTGCACAATAAATGTCCAGATTTAATGTGAAACTGAGATCAGGTGGAATTTTTAAGAACGATCTTATTTGACTGATGATTAGGATATTCGAGACATATTAAAACTAACTAAATCCTTTCCCCCTCCTCCTCCTCTCCTCCCTCACCCCCCACGCTCCACCCCTTGGAGGACAATTGCCACTACAACCTACCGTATGATACCCACTGATGGACGTAGACTCTTTATTATTGACCGCATTTAATCCCCCCGGACGACTCTATTGCCTCTCACAGGTTCTAATATTGGGGACTACTCCCGCATTACCAACCCTAAGGTTCCACTCTATGGACAACGTCTACCTCTTTGATGTTGATATATAACCCATTCCTCCCTTCCTTATTTCCCCACCCCATCCTTACCCTTTCCTCCCTCCTGTCACTTTTTCCTTGTCCCCTTTGTGGCCCCAATCTCCTCCCTCCCTCCCCTTTGTTCTGTGCAGTATTCCTCCTTAATAGCACACATATACCTGTAATGACAATAGACCCCCTGGGAGTCTGTCAAACTGTGCATTACTTATATTGACAGGTTCACCTTTAATTTTCAATAAAGAATTATGAAACAAACACAAAAACTAACAAAATCACCTAATAAAGTTGGTTATGAAAGCAGGAGGTGGTTTTTTAGGAACCGCAGGGATCTTTATAGGAAATATACAGTTCCCCACATTGATGCGGCTACACCCTTGACAGAATTGGTTGGGGACTCAGGGGCCCAGATGGATCCCAACATCGTCCAAAACTGGTAGAGAATGGGGGTTAGTAAGGTAGCAGATTCCATGATTGAAGAAAGGTGGAAGAGTTTGTTGGAAATCCAAGAATTAGTTCAAGGTAATTATCTGCTCCTATAGAATTCTGGCCAGTACATTTAGTAATCTGGAGATTGGACAGATTTGGGGTAGCCAAAAACTCGTAGCAGCCAAGAGAATGGAAAAGATTGTATCAAAAGTCAATTAATAAATGAGATAAGTATCAAGGGCTCAAATTAACTAGTAAGATGTGTGATGAAATTAATATATTGAATTTTAAGGTCAGAAGAGGAGCTAATTGGCGGAGAATGCAATTCTATACAAAATCGTTGCTTTATAGAACCCCACAATTTTTAGTCCAAATTAACCCAACATGGTCAAGTTCCTGTTCTAGATGTAGTTCGGGGGCTGCTGCAAACTGGTCCCATGTAACTGGGTAGTGCACTGCCATCCAAGAATTCTGGAAAGGGATATTTGGGTTCTTGGGAAAGGTTTGGCAGACACAATAAGCTCCCAGTACGTGGTGGATGGTTTTGGGTTATAATCCTACCGCTCGATTAGCTCCCTAATAAAAAAAGCTGCTATATGTTGCAATGGTAGTGCCTAGATCCTTAATGCTTCAAAGGTGGAGAACGCAGCTGAGTGCCTCAGTAAGGGAGTGGATGGTGATGATGACGCAAGTAAGAGATGGAGAGTGTATGCTCTTCGTTGCAGGGGATTAGAAAATTTTGATAAAATGTGGGGGCAGTTTATGGCAGAAATCCATAAAGAGGTAGATTGTCCGTTTTGAAATGTTTTCTTTTTAACTCTTTTTCTATATTAATGAAATGTGCAATTTGAAGATTGGCCTGTGTCTCGATGGATTTTAATTGCAATGACATTTGTTCTGCACATGTAAGTGCTGGTTCTTTGGTATGTGTAAAATGAATCTGTTCTTTATGTTTTTTCGCTATGATGGATCTCAATAAATAAAAATAATTAAAAAAATAAATACATATGCGAGCACCTTCAAACATGCGAGTTCAGCATGTATGCTGTACAAAAAACAATTTGGTTTGATTTAATAGACTAAGCTTTTCCTCCGCATGTAATACAAACCTAGCCACATATAGAGTACACATGACCGCTGACTTGCCTGTTAGTTCATTTACAGCATGGTCATCAGGACGGGGGCAGAAAAGTTTTTCAAATCATGTCTAAAAACTATCACTCTTAATAAATACATACCTAAAGCATCATGTGGTAGCACACATTTGCCATCAGCAGATTTTCCATTAAAACGGCCGCAGATTTTCCATTAAAACGGCCACAAATTTTCCACTGACATGCGGTTTTACTGATAAAACTATATAGTGTACAAACAATGTTTATAAATCGAGTTTCTGCAAATATTTGTCATGTGCACATCACCAAGTAGTGTTCTGATTTGATTTGCACCTATTTAACTCTGTTTGCATCACACTACTGAAGTACAAAAAAAAAAAAATTGGTTTTCGTAATTCCGGATATATTTTGAAATATTTGTACAATTCATTTACAAACTGTCTAAATGTTGTGTTAGGAAAAAAATTGACATTTTTGAGCGTTTGGTTTCACAATGATTATCAGATAGATCACTTGACAAAAGCCTCCAACTGTAATAAGAGAAATGAAAGTAAACACCATTTTCCAGGATGAGATAAGCAGCAATTCGTAAAAAGACAAACTGATATTTGACCTCTGTCCTTGAATAGACAGCAAATGTGTCAAGATAAAAAATAAGATTTAAAGCCGTTTAAATTGCTCATTTACTTTCTGAATAAACAGAACACCTGCTCCTTTCCAGTTTAAGTTCACTTGCCAGAACGAAGGTCCTATAAGTAGCTTGACCTGATAAAATCTGACTCGCCATAGCGAGTGGATGAGTAGCTATTTCAAGGCTTGTGGTAGTCTGTACTGTTGTTGAGGGTATTGAAGTCTGTGTGGTTGCGGAAAAGGCCAAAACTGTTGTGATCAATAGGGTTGGTATATTCCTCTGTATGAGGAGATACTCCTGCCTCTTGCCCCACAAAAAGTCATTTGCATCATTTGTAGCGAACCCAGTGATTTTGCAGTGTCCGTCTCCGTTTTTATGGATTGTAGCAGCTCAGCAATGTGTCTTCCAAATAATGCCTCTCCATCAAAGGGCATGCCTAGATTTTTACACTGGACTTAAGGTCTGAAGATTGGACCTTAAGCCATCCCTGCCTGTAGAGGAGAGCAGCACCGGCCAATTGCCTACATCCTGGTCAGGCAATATCCACTGCACAGTCAATAATTTCTGAAGAGGCTCATTCGCCTTCTTGTATGATCTTTCTTGCCCCTGTCCTTACATCCACTGGTAATGGATCTTTGTAAGGAGTGATATCAGACCACATTTGCTGGTCGTATCTGCCAAGAATCGCAGAGAAATTGCCACTGTAACCACAATAGCTGACATTGAGGAAAATCTGTTTCCTACGTTATCGAGGAGTCTACCCTCTCTATCCGGTGGCTTTGATATGGGCATAGAGGGGTTCTGGGAATGGCGCTGAGCGGCTTGCGTTACAAATGAATCTGGTGTAGGATGCCCTACCAAACAGGCTGGTGATTTTTCTGGCGCTTTATATTTTTTAGCCAACCTGGCTAGAAAGGCAGACGCTGTTGCTGGATTCTTCATAATTTTTGCACCTTCTTCCCATATTTAGCCTACAACAGGGACAGCTCTAATCGAATTTCTAGCCGGTTCTTTAAGATCATAAAGAAAGCAATCTGGATTGTTTCACTGGCATTGGCAAATCAAATCGTTTTGTTGCTTGCTTCATCAGAGTATGGAAACTCCCAATATCATCAGGAGGAGAGTCCACCAGGATGAGGAACTGGAGGTAGCAGATAATCATCCTATTCACTAGATGCACTGCGGTCATCAGGTACTTCACCCTGTTCGCTGTCCTCATAGGAGGACGGCGCATCATCTGCAGGCAGAACAGCAAAGCTTGAAACCAGCGTTCTTTCTGATTTGTGCATAGGTGGTAAATTAAGCGATGTGCGAGGAGTAGGAGGCTGAATTCAAGGAGAGTGAATTCTTTGTGGTGATGTTGTAGCCGGAGAGGGCTCTGCAAATCTTTTATTATAGTCCTTCATCATGCTCTACAAGTCGTGAACCAAAGCTTTTGGTACTTGCACCATCTCCTCCTGAGGTTCGTGATGTTCATAGGGTTGGTAATGCTCCATATAAGTAGAACCATCCATAAATTGTGCACCTGCGGATTAATAATCTTCCTCACCATAATCCTCACTCTCATTCTGATATTTGACATGAAGTTCTGAAGGATTACACGCTGTTCCAAAAGGACCATCATCCTCTGAATCCAGTACATCTAATAAGGGAGTTTGTGGACAAGGTGAGACTTTGCTTGGAGATATATGCTCAGGCATTATTGCAATTAGTGAAGAAGGAATTGATTCTTTCGTCGACGGTATCATTGACGACTGCGTAGACAATGGTGTTATGGACATTATCAGTGTCTTTACTGTCGACAGCATTACCTCCTTCGCCATCGATGCACCAGCTGATGGTTTCTTTGTCGACGACAGCCCCGTAGGCAAAATTGTAGGTGCAGTGATGGATGCCAATGGTACCGTCACAGTCGACAAAGTCTTCCTCAACAGTGTTATCATCATCGGGCTACTTTCGTCGACAGAGTCATCAACAACAGTGTCCTTGCCACTGCCGTCGACGGTTTCATTGATTACTCTTACTGTAGAGTGGATTTCTCCGATGACGGCACTGAGGAAGGCTTTTTAAAATTGTAATGACAATCTTGGAGAAGGTTTTGTTGGCTCTGATTTTGATATTTTTGAGGAGACCTCCTCCTTTGAATGCCTATGTAAATGTTACTTGGGCAATGCATGTTCCTCAGATGACCCATGGCAAGTCTTTTTGTGAGCTTTTAGTAGGTGGGTCATGAGACCTATGTCCCTCAGCCTTTTCTCTTTCTCTCTTCTGAGAATTCCTTGACTTAGGAGAATCCTCATCCGCCTCATCAGATAGCAAACGTCTCTGGTCTTGAGCTTTTGAAGCCGTAACAGCAGCCTCCCCTCTCTATACTTAGAACTTTTTGAGGAAAGGCAGTACTGCAAATTTTACAGTGCTTCGCTTTATGAAAGGGGTAGAGGCAGTAAATGCAATCCTTGTGAGGATCCTCAAAGTGCAGCCTCTTCTTGCCTCATGTCCCACAAGGTCTGAAAATACTTTTTTTGCTGATTCTGACATTTCAGCTAGTCAGTTCTGAATACCCAATAAAGAAATTAAGAGAAATACTTCATATAGTTATGTTCCGACATAAAATCCTGAATAACTGAGCAGGGCTCAAGGAGATTCCCTTCCCACGACATGCAGTAAAAAATCTGAGGGAGTGAAGCCTATGCGAGGTGTGTTTTAGAGGGTGCTGTCGCCTGATTGGCAGGTTCTTTTGTAATGATGTAGATAAGTTAATGAAGTGAATGTTTGTTTTAGCCCTTATGTGCTATGTATGACCTACATTGCTTCTGAATATACTGTGGGACTCCCACTTCGACGATGGGAATGATTCAAGCATGTGAGCTATGAAAGATCCAATACTGGAGAAAAGGACTTTACTGCTGTGGATCCTGTAGGTCTTCGAGTTCCTGTTACTCCCCTGGAGAAGAGAAAACATTGCACATGTACATGCAGCTTGCCCGGTCTATATCTGGGAGGGTGGAAGACCAAGACTTTCTATAAAGGCTTGCCCACAACACCCAAGGGATGGTGGTTGGTAGTGCCTCACTGTAGGAAAGTTCCCCTTTTTGACATGCTCACTCCCACTTTTTGCCTGGTATGCGATGCAATTGTGACTGGAAGTGCACTGGGTTCCCGCTATCCAGGGCCACAGTGCCAGATCTCTTTCCCTAAACTGTTCAATCGTTCCCTCAATTGGCAACACCTTCGGCCTCCCTGTAAGTCCCTAGTAAATGGTACCCCTGGTACAGAGGGCATGGGTACTAAAGGCGGCCCCTAAGGGCTGCAGCATGCACTGTGCCACCCTAAGGGATCCCTCATCCAACTCAAGCAGACTTCCATTGCAGCCTGCATGTCTTGGTGCTAACAAAAGTGAAAACACAACATGGCACACATCCCTGTATATGCAGTATAAGTAAGTCACCCATACAGCAGGCCTTAAAGCCCTAAGGCAGGGTGGACTAAACTGAATGTGTGGACATATCTGCATGAGCAGATATGCCCCTGTGCTGGTCAGCTCAATTACTTCCAGTACAAGTACACCAGGGAAGCAATTTTAAGTACGTGTTGGACACTGGTGAAAACTAGTTCCACAGCTACATGATAGCTTCATTGAAACCAAAGATGTTTGGTATCAAACCTCTTATATTATTAAACCCTCATTGATTCCAGTGATGGATTTACTAATACATGCACCCAGAGGGCACCTTAGAGATGCCCCATGAAAACCTACCAACTACTAGTGTGCTGGCTGACTGGTCCTGACCAGCCTGCCACACCAGACAAGTTTCTGACCCCCAGGGGTGAGGGCCAACGCTCTCATGAGGTCAGGAACAAAGCCTGCTCCGGCAGAGGGTGTTTACACCCGCTTTCAGCAGGGTGACCTTTTAATTTGCATTCCAAGGCAGGGGGCTTAAAAGAGCCCGCCGCTTTTGGTATGCAAATCTGGCTTTCCCCAGAGGGATGCCACCCCCCCTGACCCGGGCCCATATGGCATCTGGACAGGAGGTTAAATTAGTAGTCAGAAAGATGTGTTCAACTTCAGGCTAGTTGCACCCCTAAGGTGGGCATCTTTGTGATGGCAGAATTAGGAACTCTGGGACAGGGTTATGCCCACTTCCTACAGGAAGTGGTCATATAGGGGGGTAGTGACCCTAGGGGCAATTAGCCCATTGGCTGCTACCCTACAATCCTCTAAATCTAGTATTTAGGGGAGCCCCTGGCACCAGGAAATCAGATCCTGCCGACCCAAAAGAAAAAGGACTGAAGAGCCACGAAAAGCAAGAACTGTGGAAGGAGCAACTGACTTGGCACCAACCCTGCCGGCCTGTTCGCTGTTCCCGACCATTGCGCCAGTCAACTCATCCTGCAAGCTGCTATGCCTCCAAAAGCCTGGGAGGACCGCCAGCACTTCTGCCAAGACTCGGGAACTCCCGTGGAGCAGCGGAACTGCTCCCCTGCATCCTGCAGGTACCAGAGAAAGAACTGGGAGGACTCCAGGGCCATGTAAACCAGACACGGGTAAGCACCACTGCACCCGTCGCTCCAAGCCCGACTTGAAGTGGGCCAACTGTGTCAACGTGGTCCCCTAGCCCTCCAGAGAAGAAGTCCACCATGGGTTTGCCAGGAGGGGACTCCTCGATGCCACCTACAGCCTCTGTGTGCAGCTCCCCCGACCGCGAGTGACTCAGCTGTGAAAAAAACCAACACTTCAAGACACCTCTGCTACTGTTGCCCCTGGCCCGAGTGGAAGTGGACTGAAGGTGTCCCCCACGTCCCCGAGCATCGTGAGGCCTGAGCCCCCCTGTTGGTTGAGGCTGACTGGCCTCCCAGTCTAAACCTGCAGCCTCTTTTCAACCGGACCGAGCACCACTGCACCCGGCTGCCCTAGTGCCACTGGAGGTGGCCTGCTGGTGCTGCCTTGGACCTTGCCCTGTACTACCTTAAGTCCTGAGGATTGGCCCCGTAAGTCACAGAAAGAACTTGTATGCAGTATTTGTTTTTCCTCCATAGGATAACATTGCTGCCTATGATAATTGGACTAAGTGACGACTTATGAAACCTAAAAGTATTTCTCTCTCGAAACGTACATACCCGATCATACTGATGTGCCTAAATATATAAAAAGATAGAGGTAATGTTGATAAATCAGTGTGGATCTCCTTATTGAGTCATTTGTACCATTTATTGACTATGTGTGCATTTGCAGATGTCTAAACATCCTCTCTGATATGCCTAAGGCTTCTTGGCCACACTACCTCTTAGAAGAGCACCTTCGAATTGCTAGAGCAAGTCCCTGTCCACTTATTTTTTGTTTGATCTGTTCATTAAATTTTTTTACTTAAATAGTACAGTTGACAAGCATATTCATTTCCATATAGAACCAGTAGGCAGTCTACGAAACAGAGTGTTTAACATAGCACCGCAATGACATGAGTACATATCTGTCTTCAATTCTTCCTTGTTAACAGCAATTATCATACCCCAGGCTTCTCATACAGTTAAAAACACTTCAGCATAGCAGTTTTTCCTGGTTGAAATACAATGTAAACGTACTTTGCGTGTACATATTGGTTACATATATACAACTCGTATGGCTTCACTCCACCATGTCACTTCAATTAGCTAATCGATCAAACAACCTTATTGATAACATTAAACCAATGACACAACCAAAAAGAGGGGTAAAGGAAGAAAGCAGGATCCTCACATAGGTGGGTAAAGAACGTTGTCCTTGATCAGTGCAGGAAAGTGCCATTTATACAATTATACATTTGCATATTTTATCTAGGTGAAATTAGTAAATGGCGGTTTGAGGTATATGGAACATACCATTAGAACAAATTAATACAAGGCGACGGACCAATCAGTTAGCACATCGCTCTCTTATTGCTGCCTTATCCAGTTTGTTGTGCACAAGACTCCAGCACCTGTCACCCTTTGGTGCCACTGGTTACAGATTCCTACGATATTTTAAACAAATGGAGGTGCACTAAACATAATACAAAAGTCCAAATTATTTTCTTTCTTTTCGTCCTTTATTTCAAACTTGACAAAGGTGCACAAAGACAGCCAACGCGTTTCGTTCCTTAAAACCACAACAGTTTTTGGAACTTCATCAGCCTGAGGCTGGCGCTCGAGAATGAAGACATGACCACGTATTACGGTGGCTGCATTACTTGATGCTGACTTAAACACTGACCGTTGAATTTGGAACAAAATATGGAGTAATTGCTATGTTACCAGGCATTGCATTACTGAAGGTATTACTATAACCAATTTCGGGGACAACCGTTTCCATCAGCACTTGCTATCACTTCAAGTGCTTGTATTGTTCATTAGGTGTTATTATAACAACTGAAGTCTGGGACAACTTTTCTCATAAGCACTATAAGTTTTTCATGTGCTTGCATTATTCATTAGTTCAGGCCAGTTATCAAGCGGTGTCAGAAGATCTTTGTGTTTTATGAAGCACTCAGCGTTATTACCTTGATGTAAGATTTGAGCTCACTGTTTCGTTATTGGCTAAGCCCTGATGAAGTTCCAAAAACTGTTGTGGTTTTAAGGAACGAAACGCGTTGGCTGTCTTTGTGCACCTTTGTCAAGTTTGAAATAAAGGACGAAAAGAAAGAAAATAATTTGGACTTTTGTATTATGTTTAGTGCACCTCCATTTGTTTAAAATATGGAACATACCATACTGTCCAGGTCATAATTTGGGCACATTACGACACATATATTGAACAACATTAATTAGTGGTAGGAATGTCAGGTGGATCATCCCGAGTTAACATCCCTTGAAGCGTGCACAACATTGTATTCCATGCCGTTGAAATGGGGAATTTGCAAAGCCCTAACGTGTCTTCCCTTATTAATGAGACCGCCTCAGCCTTAACCCAGTTTATCATTGAGTGAAACCATGCTTTCATCTGTGGGGGTTCTTCTGCTTTCCACAGGCGTGTAATGAGCCGTTTGGCCACAACCAGGCCCAGATCTAAAAACTGAGAAGAGGCTTTGTGCTTTTTACTTCTAGGGAATATCCCCGTTATACACGCCTCCCATGTCCGTGGCAGTTCCCTATCTGTACTGGCGGCCAGCGCACTGATCACCCCCTCCTAGTACAATTGCAAATCTGGGCAGGACCAGAGCATATGTAACAGATCCGCATTCAACAATTTGCAGCGAGGGCAGCACACGTCTATCTTATTAAAATATATATTAATCTTGTCTGGGGATAGGTATGACCTTTGAACAACATAAAATTGAATCAGCCTGAAACGTGCATTTCTAGGGATCAGTTTGGGGCTCTCCAAAACTGTGGACCACTCTTTATCGGAGTATGATCGCGCCAGGTCTGCTTCCCATTTGGTTCGCAACGGTGTTAAGTCCACCATGGTGTGTTCCCGAATCGACTCCGCGAACCATTTTACAAGGTGACGCCCCGTGCCCATTACGTGCACATATTGCATTAGGAGATGTGTTGGGGGTTCTTGCGAGATGTTTCCCCACCATCGCCGCAGCATGGCCGTCCAGGAGGCACAGTTCAAGAATTGTCCCGGGGGGACTCCTTCCTCCTCCGACAAGGAGAGGAATAGCCGCAGCACGCCCTCTCCATACAGGATCTCCCAGTGTAGTTATGTCTGCCCTCAACCATTCTGTTAAGGTCCGTTACCCGTACTCGCCCGCTCGCTGTTGGCATACCCAGTAAAGGCATGACGTGCGCATACGGCGTGACATGCCTAGTAAGGCGTAATGCCCTACGGAAACATTTTTGCGCAATCTGAACTAGAAGTGGAAGCGACTCATGCGATCTGTTACAGGGATGGAATAAAAAGAGAATCCCGTCCAGGGAATACAGGGGCTCCCGTTCAGTTGAATCTGCCAGGTGTAGTTCCTCCACCCATTTTGCCACCCATAGTATCTGGGGCGCCAGAAAATAGTGATCCAGGTTGGGTAAAGCCAGCCCACCCCGTGACCGGGGTAGATACAGCTTCGCCAATGCTACACTGCACCGTGTGTTATTCCAAATAAAATCCCTTATGACCCCCTCCAGAGAACGAAAGAAGGAAGCAGGCAGGTAAAGCGGAAGAATAGCAAAATAATAAAGAAGGCGCAGCAGCATTACCATCTTTATCAATTCCACCCTGCCTAGAATTGAGAGATTGAGCCTCTTCCAGAATTCGATTTGGGATTTAAGCGCTGCGACTGCTTTAGAAATGTTGCCATCCATAAAATCTCGGTCATTATGATAAATGCGTATACACAGGTATCGGAACGCCATCGGTTGCCAATGTACTACAGTCCCATCCACCTCCAGGTGAGGATCATCCATTCCAGGGGTAAAGGGGAATAGACATTACTTGCCCCAGTGCACACCCTGCCCAGACAAAGAAGCAAATGTTCTCAGCGTGTCCGGGATGACCTGCGGGACTGCCTGGAGATCTTTGACATAGAGTAGGATGTCATCCGCGTATAGCGAGACTGCATGCAGGCCGTCTCCAAGGTGTATCCCCCATTCCGGCGCCAATTTCCATAGCGCCATCGCCAGTGATTCTATTACCGGGGAAAAAAAATCAATGAGGAGAGGGGACACCCCTGTCGGGTTCCCCTTTCTATCCATATAGGTTCGGAGAACAAAGTCCCCAGACGTACCCGAACTGTAAGACCACCATATAATAACTTAATGAGGCTTAGTATGTAGGGCCCAAACCCAAAACGATGGAGTATTGCAAGAATAAATGGCCACTTGACCGTGTCGAACGCCTTCTCCAGGTCTAACACGACACAGCCAGCTGTGGGCCAATCCATTGCAGCACAGCACATCACCCGGAACAGCCGGCGGATGTTAAGCGATGTGTTCCGGGACGGCACAAATCCATTTTGGTCCTGGTGGACCAATTGCGGGATAACGGGCGCCAGTCTGCTTGCTAGTATTCCCGCCAGAATCTTATAGTCCCCGTTCAGTAGCGTCAAGGGCCGGTATGCGCCCGTATAAGTAGGATCTCAACCCGGCTGGGGAAGCGTAATCAAGGTAGCTTATGTCATTGAGGTCGGGAGGGAAAGGCTCTCTAGCACCACTTCCGTGTATACTTTAAGTAGTTGCGGGCTTAAGGGGTCAGCATACGACTTATAAAATTCGTGGGGGAACCCATTGGGTCCCGGCACCTTTCCAGACGGCAAAGCCCTCATCATATTCAGCTGCCTGAGCTTTTGCTTAACTGGCAAGAAGGACCCACGTTGGGGCTGGACTTTCATTGTGTAGTCCCGAAAAACCAAAACCGTAGTGTTCTCAAATTTGACCTCATCCAGCTTCCTTGTCTCCGCAGGATGCAGCATTTTAAAGATGAGCGGTCTTGCTCTGTCGCCCGGGGCCGGCTTCCTGCCCGGGACACGATGCGCCCTTTCAATGGTAAAGAACGGGGAGAACTCGGTATGTGGTAGTATGGTCTTGAGCCATTGCTCCATGAAGGTGACCGCATCTTGTCCTTCCGCTCCTTCCAGCAGCCCAATCAGCCGAACGTTATTCCTCCTGGAGCGGCCTTCCGCATCCTCCATCTGCTCCTCAAGGTATCTGATCCGGACCTCGTGAGCATTTTGTTGCTTCTCCAGGAATTCTGTGGCCGGCTTCAGCTCTGCAACATCTTGTTCCACAGCAGTGACCAGTTCTTTTAATTTCCGATGGTCGGCGTGCAACAAGGTGAGGCCTAAGGCTACTTTATCCAGCTTGGCTTCCATCGATTTGCGAGATCGCTCGATTGCATGCAGAATAGCATCCAGGCGGTCATCCGAGGCCTCATGTCCCTCCACTAGTAGCGGTTGATCCGCTTCATTCGTGCCTGCAGCCTGGGAGGAGGCCCTCGATCCAGCGCCTCTGATTCGCCCCATCTTTCCACCAGGCCTCACCCAAATTGCCACCAGGGTCTCGGATCAGCAAGTGGGGCAGGTCAGCGCGCTATTTCGGGCACGTAAGTCGTCCCTTGCGTGCAATGTGCGAGGGTACAGCCACGAGAAGTTACGGCCGTCGTCCGGATACAGGCCTGCAGAGGTGCGACCAGCACACGACTTGTGGCACAGACTCCCTGCCTTCCTGGCTGGTCACGTGCGCGGGCCGGACACCTCAATATTTATCTGGTATACACAGGTATTACATAGAAATGCCCTCGGGTCACTATATCGCAAGTCAATCGTGCAACGCTGCTCCCCATCATCTCTTTTATCTATGGGTGAACGCTGATATCCCCCCGGGCCAAAGGCCTCCACGTGGCTCCCAGGGCCTACCAGCTCCCGTTGTCTTCACTCTTCGCCTGCCCTCTCTTGTGAGGCGTGTTCCGTCCTCCGCCGTTCGTCATCGCTCCGGTCACCAGCTCCAGCCAGTATCGCTCCTCTTGCCTGCAAGAGGGAGCAAGGCTCCAGCACAAGTGGTCATAAGCAAAACACACAAGATGATGGACGGAATGCTGCACATTGGCAAACATTCACCCCCAGTCACAGATCTGGGTTTAATCCATTGTTATTTTGCTTCACCACGCCACCCCAGTTCAGACATAGCCATATGCAAATCAGTCTTGACCCTGTGCCTCATGGGAACAGTCCAGACCGAACTGCCAAGCCATGTCTTCCCTGGACCGGAATCAAGCATCCTAGGACCGGTTTCAGGCTATCAGCCTTCATCAGCCAGGATAGCTTGACTCCAGTGGCGTAGTGAGCACGGGACCCACGTCTGGGCATACCCTTCCCACTTAGGGCAAAATGCAAAACACACAAGATGATGGACGGAATGCTGCACATTGGCAAACATTCACCCCCAGTCACAGATCTGGGTTTAATCCATCGTTATTTTGCTTCACCACGCCACCCCAGTTCAGACATAGCCATATGCAAATCAGTCTTGACCCTGTGCCTCATGGGAACAGTCCAGACCGAACTGCCAAGCCATGTCTTCCCTGGACCGGAATCAAGCATCCTAGGACCGGTTTCAGGCTATCAGCCTTCATCAGCCAGGATAGCTTGACTCCAGTGGCGTAGTGAGCACGGGACCCACGTCTGGGCATACCCTTCCCACTTAGGGCAAAATGCAAAACACACAAGATGATGGACGGAATGCTGCACATTGGCAAACATTCACCCCCAGTCACAGATCTGGGTTTAATCCATCGTTATTTTGCTTCACTACGCCACCCCAGACGTTCCCATGAGGCACAGGGTCAAGACTGATTTGCATATGGCCATGTCTGAACTGGGGTGGCGTGGTGAAGCAAAATAACGATGGATTAAACCCAGATCTGTGACTGGGGGTGAATGTTTGCCATTGTGCAACATTCCGTCCATCATCTTGTGTGTTTTGCAAGTGGTCATAAGGGCACCACGCAGCTCACCCAGCCCGTCGCGTAGCTCTCTCCTGCCCAGGCAAGGCAGGCCAGTGTCTGGCTGTTTCCTCCTCCAGGGCCACACCCAACATCAGCCGGCCCCTGTCCTTACTCCGGTCCAGCGTCGTCGTACACCGCTCCGCCTGTCCTTCGGCCAGGTGCTCGGGGAGCCCAGTGCCTCCTCAGCCGGGCTCTGCTCCTCGGGTCAGCCCACCGATCTGCCTCCGCAGCTGGCCGCACCCAGGCTTCCTCCTCTCCTTTCTGGTTTGTCGTAGGCCGCTGGAGTACTCGCACCTAGAAGCCCTTCTCCTTCCGTACGTGCGTCAGTCGTCCCCTCACCGCAACTGTCACTTCCTGTGTGTTCGGGACTAGGCCCGTCTCGTGTGTCTCCTGCGCCTGAGGCGCTTCCTGGATCCGCACAGCCAGCGCCACCCGTCGTCTCTGGTGTCCCGCCTGGGAGCGTGCGCTTCAGCTCCTGGCTTGCTTCCCACCGCCTCACAGGATCGAGGTGTCTGCAGGGGTCCTGCTCTGTAAACCACTTCCGACCAGGGCCCTGTTGCAGGCGCCCGCCTGCTCGATTCAGCCCATGGCCCTCCGACCGCTCTCCGTCGCTCCACTCTGTTGGCCTCGCACTCGCGTTTACTGCACGATCCGCGCCTCTATGGGCCCCCGGGGGCCTCCCTGGGCCTTCAAGCTCAGCCCTGTGCCAGAAAACTTAGTCGATGCCGGATAAATATGCCGGATTAAGGGGGATGGATGGCGGAGCGAAGTTAAAGCGCATCCGCCATGCTGCCCCTGCAGGCCACGCCCGACCTCCCTGTCCACTTATAAGGGATACCTGGACTCTTTGCACAGTATACCTCTTTTTGGTATATTATATAAAGAGCCAGCTTCCTGCACTCACTTCCTGTGCTTCTACAAAGCCTCCCAGATAAGATAAATGCTTGAATTGTTAAAGGGGAAGTGAGAAGCAGTGATCCTTCATTGACCAGAACCTGGCAGCTAGACCGCTGTGTGAGGTATTCTGGGATCCTGCAAGCTGACGAGACTGACTCTTATGTCTTCCCAATCACCACAGCTACGATTGTGGTGGGGGACTCTCTTGCACATATGGATGGTCTTACCACGTTCCCATCATCCCTCGTGCCGATCGATGGAAACACCGATTTTTCACTGGGGATGGAAATGCGCAAGTTTCAGATCTTGAATCAGAAGGGATGCTTCAAGCTCCGGGACTTCGACTTTAAGGCACCTTGAAATCCTTTGAGGAAGTTAAGCAATAGTATGGGATCCATGAGACTGAGCACTTCCTTTACCCTCGAATTGGGCAGCTCAGAGCAGAGTAAAAGAAAGAGCTACTAGGGGGCTAACACACTTCGAGAAGTTCATTCAACATCTATTCCCCAAACTAAACACCTAGGGCCTGATTTAGATCTTGGCAGATGGGTTATTCTGTCACAACGGTGATGGATATCCCATCCGACGAAACATAAATCCCATAGGATATAATGGGATTTATAGTTCGGCAGACGGGATATCAGTCACCGTTGTGACAGAGTAATCCGTCGACCAAGATCTAAATCAGGCCCTTAGTCTCTAAAATATATGCACTCCTCAACTCCCCATCAAACACAGATAGAATGGCAAAAAGATCTCAACATCTCGTTTGTCGTATAACAATGGGGCAAAATAATCTTTCAAACTAATATTTTCGCTCAACTTTTTGCCTGATGTTGATGATCTTTTACTAAGTGTGCCCTGGGTTCCTGGTAATCAGGTACTCAGGGCCTGTGTTCGTTCCCTAAAACTGTACGTACATTTGTACCCCCAATTGGCACCACCCTGGCCACATGCAAGTGTCTCCCAAAAAAATGGGTACCAAGGGCACTGTGACCAGGGAAGGACTCTAAGGAATGCAGCACATATTGTGACAATCTTAGAGGCCCTGTACCTTAACACACACACACTCTGCCCTTGCAGGCTGCGTGTTTTGGTGCAGAGAAAAGTGAAGAGTCGACATGGCACACATACCTGTGTGTCATGCCTACAACCCACTGCCTATGGTATAGGTAAGACACCCCTCTAGCTGGGTGCACTATACCACTGGTGAGGGTACAGGTGCATGAGTCCTGTACCCCTACATTGTCTAAGTCAATTCTTAGACATTGTAAGTGTAGTACAGCCATAAAGAGTATATGGTCTTGGAGTTGGTCATTCTGAACTCCACAGCTCCATAATGGCTTTAGTAAAAACTGGGACGTTTGGTAGCAATCTTCTCGGCACATTAAACCCACACTGATGCCAGTGTGGGATTTAATGTAAAATGCACCAGAGGGCATCTTAGAGATGCCCCCTGAAAAGCGACTAGCCCTGATGTGGTCCCTGAATGACTGCCCGCCATTTGCCCCCACCAGGCAGGTTTCTGGACCCCTGGGTAAAGGGCCTCCACTCTTTGGGTCCAAAAACAAAGTCCATCCTGGGCAGTAGTGCCAAGCCTCCTCCCCCAGGATGGGCAGGGTCCACGAAGGGAAAGTTTCAAAGGCTTGCTACCTTTGTGAGATGACTCAGCCATTTGCTGCTCTCCCAGCAACTGCCCCCCACCGGTTCTAACCCCCACTGTGGGAGGGGGAAATCGGCAGGAAAACCAAGATAGGAGAGGTGTGTCCACCTTTGCCTCTTCCACCCTTCAGGTGGAGGAGACGAGGCGAAGCACAACTCTCAGTCCCCGCCATCTTGAGGATGGGGGGGACCCAGCCAACCAGAGAGAGGCTTATGCCCCCCCCAACCCACTGGAGGGTGGCATAATAGGGGGTGTATCCACCCCAAGGAAGGGGTCCATTGGTCCCAACCTGTACCTACCTGAAACGCCCCCTAAAGTTAGTATTTAGGGGCAACACCGAACCTTGCCTCCTCAGACAAGCAAGAAGAAGAAGAATAAGGACCGAAGAGCCATGCTCTAGGAAGAAGGAGGACACCAACTGCCTTGGTCCCAGCCCTACTGGCCTGTCCTGACCTCGACCTACTCCAGCGGAATCCCAGCGTGTCCTGCAGCCAGCAGCTTCACAGAACCCAAAGGACCTGCCCTGCCTTCCCTACAAAGACTTTGTCTCCTGTGAGCACCAGACTTGCTCAAGAACCAGACTCTGGTTCCGGCCAAATCCACGAGTCAGCACCACTCTGCACCCAATGCCCACGGCCCAAGTTAGAGTGGCCCAACACCACGAGGTGGTCCCCCCAGTGTACCGGACCTGGGGTCTTGTGATCCCTGACCTACCTCAAGCCTCCCAACGATGCCTGCAGCCTCTATCTGGAGGGTCCCCCTGACCGCGACCAGAGCTGGTAAGGAAATCCAATGCCTAAAGACACCCCTGTACCGGACGCCCCACTGCCTTGGGTGGCCCAACCGACTGTGTTCAGGCGACCCCCTGCATCCCAAATTACCTCTCCAACTGGTGGTCGCCTACAGGAAGCCTCCCTACCTGAACTTGCAGTGTTTGTACCGACCGGATATCTCCCATTGCAACCAACAGGGCACCCGACGCCAAATCAGTACCCTGCACCCGGACGCCCCTGTGCGGGCACCTAGTGTGCTTACTCCGATCCCCCTTTGCCCGGAGCTTAACCCTAGGAGCTTTGCTCCCTAAACCCTGTGGCTTGCCCGAGAGCAGCCACCAACCAACGGCCCCCTAACCCCATAGGCTAACATTGGGCCTCCGCACTCTACACCCGGCCGCCCTAGAGCAGCTGAGGGTGCGCTTTGAGTGCATCCTTGACCCTGGGGGAACCCTTGTTCTGACCCTAGAAACTCAACCCCAAAGACCGATTGCTTACCTGCATACCGATAACCCCAATTTTCTCCATAGGTTTGCACTGACTGTTTTTCCTCTGAAAAAGTTCAAAGTGTTGGGTTGTGTTTGTATGGAAACCTAAGCAACTGTGTTTTAACGCAAAAGGGTTTTACCTAACTTTGTCTAAGAAATGTCCCAGTGTGATATCGAGGCATATCACACTAAGTAGAAAAAGAACTCTAAAAAGTACTCTCAAGAGTAATCTGAAAAGTAATCACAAAGTAATTACAAATACCTATGGTCTTTAAATGTTTTACAAACATTTCATCCAGCTTGCTTATTTTGATCAACCTGTTTTGAAAAGTACAATTCTACTTACCTGTGCCAAGTCCTGCTTGGTTCTAAAAATAAAATACAACTAAAGAAATATTTTTTATACAAACAATTGGTCTGAGTTCAGTCTTTGAGTGTGTGTCATACTTTCTTGCCTGAGTGTGTACAATAAATGCTTAACACTACCCTCAGATAAAGCCTTACTGCTCGCCCACACTACCATAAATGGAGAGTAAGGAATGATCTACTTTTACCTCTGCAAGCCTTTGGAGATCCACAGGACTCTGTGCACACTATACCTTACTTGGTAAAGTATATACAGAGCCAGCTTCCTACAGATAGGAGTAAATAATTGTGCAAAATCTTTTTCCGTTGGCACCTTCCACCTCCAGACAATCAGTTAAACAAGTTCCAAAGGGAGGGGAGGGTTATGGCAAAGTGGGTTCTTTGCTTCATGTCCTGTGGTCCTTCCCATAGTTGGTGGGAGCAGTTTTGGGAGAAGATCCTTCTAATCATCTCTCGAATCCATAGCCAGACCATAAGCAAACTATTGGAATTCTGTTTGCTTGTCAGACCGCCGGAGGAGGTATAATCCCTACACTTCTGAGTGGGCAAACAAATATCGCACCTCATGTTGGCAGCCAAGCAATCCATCCTGTCTCTATGGGGCAAACCACTGCAATGACATATGAGCTTTGGCTACACAAGCTTTGCACAGAGTTGAGGGCATAAAAATAATTGCGTGCGATTTATCAAAAAAGTCCCATCAATTTAATAAATTATGGAATCTAGTCTTGCTATACCTAAGCACGGACTATAGGAACCTTACCTGTCCACAATACACCACAATATCCTGCTTTGGAGTACTGGCCCACCCAGGCAATTGAGATGTGACAGCATTCACAGTTATGTAAGCGAATGGTCAGGGGTAGGGGTGGGGCGGGAGGGGGGTAGGCATAAGTTCTGGTGGGTATGCTCATCTTAAAGTTGTTCTTTATAATCATTCAATCTACAATAAAAAATAAAAATAACAAAGAAATAACATGTGCAACCTTCATTCTTTCTCATAAAAAAGGTGGAGATGAAAAATTATCATTTTTAAGATACATGCTTTAACTGTATACCCCTAGCCACCTAAAAGAAAAGAGCTGTACTCGACTTCTCCAATGTATTCTTGAACAACACGTTATGAAATGCTAAAGACCTTTGGCACTATTTAACAAGCTCACTGGTTAAAGCATTATTACTTATTTAATGTGTGTAAAATGCTTAAGACAAATGTGCATACCTTTCCTCCAGAAAGCCAGCTTTGGAATTATTGCCATCGAAATTTAGAGAAGCATCTGCATTATCTATAGGATTTCCATTACAAGAATCTTCTATGCATGACTGCTCACATTTCTCCTTTCCGCAAACATCATTTTTCACTATAAAGCAAAGAGCAAGTTAAATACTATATAAACATTCTCAAGCAGGCTAAAGCATGATCTAGAAGCGTCCGATTAATATTTCAAATTTAAAAACAAATGATGCTCTACAAAAAAACATCATTAAAGTCTTCTACCTTTTTCTGTCTTCTCAATTTGTATTTAGAGACATGTTTTTCAATGACTGTTACACCAGGATTATTTAGTTTACGAACCCTCCACAATACTTCCCACAGGAAGATATGGGCTGCCCCTTCAGTGCTATACCGACTGCCGCAAACCATGATATTGTATTTGCTGTGGTTAATCCTCATGGAATGTTCTTTGATTGGGGTTCAGAACGTTTTGCAGTCATTTCCTGCTCTTGCTATTTAAATGTAATCATCTATACAGGATGGGGGCGGGGTGATTATACAGTCTTAATTATAGGGATCTAGGTAGATACTTCACATAGGACATATTGCGTCAATGGAGACTTTAATCAGGGGTGATGCCCAAAGGTACAGTTTTTTTTATCATCATTAACCACTGGAGTAAGGAGTAAGTTCTAGCCGATCAAGCTAGCTTAAAAACTGTACTAAAATGCGGGGGGAAAAAGTGAAATATTTGTTGGCACGCTATGATTCTCTATTAAGAACGGAGAAGGAAGAAATTGCCCAGAGCTTTTCCAAAATACTAGAACGCTTTAAAAAGCTGGTAGATAGCCAGGTGGGTCATACATTCACTTAGAGACTGTCAGGCTCCCGGTACAAATACCAGTAATTATGTATCATAAAGGTGTCAGTATGTGTTTTTATTTAAGAACGTTATGAGTTTAGGCATAGTTAATCAGTATAGAGATTATGAGATCATAAGCATTGCATCTGGTATGCAACATAGTTTTGCACGGCTGTTTTGCAAGTTGCACACACACAAAAACAGCGTGCCCCTGTATACTGCTTTGAAGTGAGAGCCGGACATCCTCATTAGTGAACAATTTACCCAGTTCAGGATGGTTATGAGTATCCTAGTTACTGCAAATAGGACCGGGAGGGTATTTCCAAAAAAGAACGGGATGGCCTCACACACCCACTGGGTGTCCTGCTTCATCAATGGCCATCCCACGCTCGCCAAAGAATACTCCAGTGGCAGGCAGCCCTCGCTGTGGGTTGAGGGACTGTTCAGGGATGATCCGGGGAGTGGTGGGATCCAGGGAGCTAAAAACTCTGTACACTTACCAATAACAAAGCTATGCATTTATTAAGGGGGTGATATAGGGATGATTAAAGCAGACAATCGGACACGTGAGCTATATTTATGCGGCATAGGTCAACTTGTTTCAGGCCTGTAAAGGCCCAAAAAAGGGGCCAGGGGCCTTCCTCAGGACCGAAATCCTAGTTGTCCCTATGCAAATCCTTGTCTACAGGTATATACACCAACTCAGTGCACCCGCATACATACGATAACAGTTTCTAATCGCTGGTTATGGCAAAATGGTTTGTTTTGCTCTGTCAATGGTAGGGTCCTAAAGAGACAAAAAACATGTATTTGCAATTAAAATATACTGACACTGTTACACTTGAACAAACAGTACACAAAACAGCAGTGACTGGGAGTTATTTCTTAAAATGCTGGGCCAACTGGTGACTGCTGGCCGTGTGAAATCATGCTGTGCCATTCTTGAGATAGCACAGCAAATAATATTATGTAAGCATGCTTGTGTAGTCTCAATCTTAACACATTCTGATGAATACAAGGTGAAGGGGTGACTGTAGAGTTCGCAGACACACCAGACATCTCACTCTATCTCTTACCCTAACTTCGGGAGAATCACACCCCATGAAGGAGTGAGATGAGGGGAGCCTTGTAGTCACACACTTTTTGAAAAGGAGGGGGACAAATAAACCAAAAAGTAGAGTTCTCAGCTGGGTCTTCGTGCTGCCTACAAGGGGGTGGATGCACCAGGGTAAACGGTCTTACTTCGTCAAAGGTCTCTCTCTGCGGCAGCACCTAGTTACCCATCTCCAATGTCCCCCCGATGCTACTATTCGTTGCATCAGACCGGGTATTAGCAACGGTGCATTTCTGGACGTGGACGCCTGTGTCAATTGCGTGTGAGCATGCTGGGAAATGAAGTCCCATGCTCATTTCTGAGCGCATAGTCGGGGGTTTTTAGCTGCCTAAACCACTGAGCAGTCCATCATGGCCAGTGATAAAGCAGGACACCCAGGGGGTGTGTGAGGCCATCCCGTTCTTTTTTGGAAATACCCTCCAGGTCCTACATGCAGTAACTGGGACACAAACATCCATCTTGAAATGGGTAAATTATTGACTCATGTGGATGTCCGGCTCTCACACCGGAGAGCAGAATACAGAGGCACGTTTGTTTTTGTGTGTGATATTGAAAGGAAGAGTACAAATATGTGCCCCCTGTAAACGATCTCGCTCCTTCCCCCAGCCCTTTATATGCTAAGGGCATTGTGTGTGATGTTTTGCAAGTTATTGCGGAGCGAACCACAAATGGCAAATTTCAGTGGTTTTCAGGTCTCCTGTACACATCTTGGGGGTTAGCACTCCAGCTTTTTTGACGCAGGGGGGCTAAAAGGCACGCTGTTGCGGACGCGCAGCGGATTCGCGCAGCGGGCGCGCCTAAGGCAAGCCCGTCTGCGCCCGTCCGCGCTTGGACCGGGCTCAGGGCCCGTCCCCATGGCCGCTTCATTTTAAATACGACGGCTTACTCCAGGGAGGACCTCGTTAGACTAAACCCGCGTGGGGGAATTGATGGGTGCCCCTGTATTCCCTTCGAGGTTTTGCCTAATCGCCTTAGAAGTATTTGCTCTAACTGTAACATACTTCTGCCACATATTCTGGATTTTCCGGTCTCCGGCCCTAATGACAGAATAGGAAGGAGAGATAATATAGTAGACCAACCTCCTCTTAGTTGTATGCTGTTGAATGCCAGATCTCTCAAACATAGCATGGAGTGTGCGTTGCTTATTGAGGAACAAGATATTAAATTGGCCTTCATTACTGAATCCTGGTCTGATCAGGCGTCTGGCCCTGATTTAGCCAACGCGACCCCTCCGGGATTCCACTGTCATACTTTGGACAGACTCCATGGGAGAGGAGGGGGGACTAGCAGTCATCTACCATGAGTCACTGAAGCCCGCCTTTCACACTGCTTCAAATGCCACGTGTGAGGCTCTCTCATTTAGTTTATGCACCTCACACCATAGTACCTTCAAGGGGATACTTCTCTATCGCCCTCCAGGCCCCAGGGGTGGATTTTTAGATTCGCTGGGGACATTGCTCGAAGAAGGGCTATGTGCAGATTCCTTTACGGTACTAGGGGATTTTAACTTCTATTTGGAGGATCAATCCAACATAGATACTATTACACTGGGGCAAGTGATGGAGGTAGGGGAATTGAAGCAGTTGATTGGAGTTCCAACTCACAACAAGGGGCACACGCTGGATGGGATCTATTCTAATAATCCTACACTGACAGTTTCGTCAGTATTCCGTTTGGTGTGGTCCGATCATTGTGCCATCCTCTTTAAGGTGAAAGAGTCTAAGGACCACAAACTTAGATCAGAACCTTCAGGGACCATTGAAAAAAGAGTATGGAAAAACGTAGACTGCGTAGAGTTAGGAGAGGCACTGGAAAATACCAAGTTTCCTCTCCCTGTAGAGGTAGACGAAGCGACCTCTGCATTTACGGAGTGGCTAGAAGTAGCATGTGACAAACTCGCCCCCGTTATAGTGTGGACTCCAAAAAGGGTTCATCCATCTGCCCCCTGGTTTTCGGATGAACTAAAATACCAAAAACAGGCCTGTAAACGTTTAGAAAGGGTGTGGAGGAAAGGCTACAATAACTTGGACAAAGAAAGCTATAAGCTAAGCCTTAGACAATACAAGGATAAACTGTGGGAAACCAAAAAAAAGTTCTTTGTGGAACAAATCTCCCAGGCTGAATCCGATGCCAAAGAGCTCTTCAAAACCATCACCAAATTAGCATCCCCAAAGGCCGCCAAGAGCCAAAGCAGCCCAGAGCTCTGTGAAAAATTGGCTAAATTTTTCCAACAAAAAGTGGAATCTATTTTCTCTTCATTCAGCCTAGCTCAAAGGGGGATGAGGGCGATGCCTTCAAATATAGAACAAAACAAACCGGCATTAGTCAATTTCTCTCTGCTAGAGACACCAGATACAATCAAACTTCTGAGTTCCATTCAGTCTGGATCCCCGATGGATCCATGTCCGGCATCGGTATTAAAGCAAATCCCAGAAGTTATAGGATTGACTCTTACACCATTGTTGAATAACATAATTACAACGGGCAAATTCCCCAGTAATTGGAAGAAGGCTTCTATCTTTCCCTTATTAAAAAAACCCACCCTGGACCCTACCGATCCAAACAATTATAGGCCAATTTCAAGACTCCCGCTTCCCGCCAAGATTATTGAAAAGGCCATGAACATCCAGCTCAGCACATTTCGGCTATCTAATAATCTACTCGATTCATCGCAATACGGGTTTAGAGCAGAACACAGTACTGAACTGGCTCTAATCAAATCCACAGAGGAGGTGCGAGAGGCGTTGGACAGAGGAGGAAAGGCGATTCTGATTATGTTAGATCTGTCAGCAGCCTTCGACACCGTCCATCATGAAGTTCTTATGGACCGGTTGTCTGAAGTAGGAGTACACGGTGCCGCTTGGAACCTTCTACAGTCCTTCCTCTCTGGAAGAACGCAAACAGTGGACCTGGACAATCATAGATCCAAGCCTTTCTCACTCCCGTGTGGGGTGCCACAGGGCTCATCGATAAGCCCGACACTTTTTAATGTGTATGTGATCTCTTTGGCGGGCCTAATTAAATCCTACGGCTTCCAAACCACCTCCTACGCAGACGACACGCAAATGGTGTTGTCAATCAGAGATGGGGAAGAGAAGGAAACAGGAGCTCGCTTTCATGATTGCATGAGGGCCATCTCAGGATGGATGTCGTCCAACTGCCTGAAACTAAATTCAGGCAAAACAGAGGTTATTATGTTTGGAAACAACCCTAACCTGTGGACGCCAGATTGGTGGCCAGCAGAGCTGGGCCTCTGCCCTTCTCCCACCAGGAAAGCAAAAAACCTGGGGGTGATTATGGACAATAAGCTCTCTTTTGGCGATCATATAAGCTCGGTGGTCTCGACATGTTTCTTAATCCTGAGAATCATTAGGAAAATAAAGTTCTTTCTTCCGGAGAGCAGTCTCAGGACAGTGATCACGGCCCTTATTATGGCACGGATTGACTACTGTAACAGTCTATATTTAAATGCCCAAAAACAGCATGTTAACAGGCTTCAAATTGCACAGAATGCTGCAGCCAGAATGCTAACAGGTATTCCCAAATTCGTCTCTGTAAAGAAGGAGCTAAAACAGTTACACTGGCTCCCTGTGAAGCTAAGGGTACGCTTTAAAGCGCTCTGCACGGCCTTTAAAGCCCTCAATGGAATGGGCCCCAACCATCTGAGGCAAAAATTTAAATGGTATGTCCCCGCAAGGAACCTTCGGTCTACAGGGGCGAAACTAGTCTTAGTTCCTCCGATTAAAAAGGCCAGCTGGGGGGGCAGACGTTTCATCACCTGTGCCTCTAAGGCATGGAATGAGCTTCCACCCTATTTGAGGAACTCAGCAGATCTCCTTTCCTTCAGAAGGGGGCTGAAAACTTGGCTTTTCTCACAGTAAAATCTTTATCACTGACGACCAGCAGGTATGCTCAGCGCCAGGACACCCTTGGGTAACCGTGCGCTATATAAGCTCAAATAACATAACATAACACAGTGCAAAAGTTGTGCTGTAAGACATTGTTTACAATTCAGTGGGCTTACAACCAGCCCACAGCATACCATTAATTGTTTTCATGTTCATTCTCATTTGCAATCTTTTAATTGTATAGCTCCCGTTGGCTTACCTTAATTTCTTGTGTTAACTCTTCCTTAGAGCATGGGCCAAGCATTACTTCTTCCTTGTCATATTGCAACACACTACTTTTTCTTTTTAAAAAGGATTTTGGTATTATTCCTGGGCATGCAATATGCTTTCCTACCTTTAAAAGGCACACTGCTTCTTATTTATGTTGCTTTCACCCTACCTGCCATCTCCATTGGTGCTTTAGTTACTTACACCCACAACTGTACTACCCTACGCTACTCCACTCCACCCCACGCCATTCCACTTAACTCCACACAATGCCAATTTACACCACTCCACCTCACTGTGCCACCCCACTCCAAGCCATTCTAATCCACTCTATACCACACCACTATACACCACTCCACTGTATGCCACTTCACACCAAACTACTCTACGTCGCTCTATGCAATTCCACTCTCTACGCTAGTCTACACCATACCACTCTACCCTCCGCCACGCTACTCTTCACTCCACAATACACCACTCTACCCTCTGCCACACCACTCTACCCTACCCTACGCCGCTCCCCTCTATGCTACACTGTTAACTTTTAGCCATGCCGTAGAGCAGCCACGCTGCTGTACAACATGGCTAAAAGACATTGACCAAGACAATAGCTCTCACATAGGCGAGACCTATTTGCTTTGCCACACCTGGTTAGGTTTTGTAACCATACCTTCACTTTAACTGTCTTTTTTTTATAAACATTTCTTTGAATTTTTTAACCATATGGTAGAGGCACATGACATCACACTGCACTACTGTTCACCATTTACGACCCCAGCTCTCAGCCCAGTACCCCAGATAGCTCTCAACGTCCTATGTAGTGAAAATGTGGAAGCCCCCAAGAACCCCATATTTTTAACTATTGTTTTTTAAGTGAATATCAGGTCTTTTTTAACAATAGGTTAAGGTAGTATAAACAATCTCGACCACAAAGTCAGCTGAGGTCTTGTTTTTTCAATTCATTAGTTTTTCTTATGATACATTACATCTAACTTCTTTGAATTTACTCCCTCCCATGCCTTCAACCAAGCACTATAGCTTGTAAAAAAAGAAAGAAAAATCACCAGGGACTCCAATATGAAAACATACTTTGTCGCAATTATTTTATAAAATTAGCTGCTCTAAACATATTTAACAGTTATCCCTTTTAAAAAATACATGATTGGCAACATCCTATGGGCAGCCCAGCACTGCTAAAGTGTAAAAGTTTCCACAGTATTCTCCTTTATTAGAAATTGGGGACTATGGGTATGAGGGGTGGGGCATACTTTGAAGATTATGTGCAGCCCCTACCCCCTTAACACCTACTCTCAGCCAGAACATGAGTGAAAAGATGTTACTGATGGCCCATTACCCATTACAAAGTGGTTCACTGCCTCTCCGGTTTTTTTCCTCACTAAAACAATGCACTGTTCACAGCATTATGCCACTCTTGGCCAGTGCCTTGTGCCCCCCCCCCCCCACACTCTCGAGATCAATTCAGCCCCACCAGTAAGAAGAACTCTGCTCTACGGCCAACAGCTGCTCCATTGGGCAGGGCCAATTAGGTACAAGTAAGGCGAATTAAGAGCATCATAATAAAATGGGGAAAAACTGAAAAAATGTAGTCGTGATTCAGTGAATACAAACCCAGAAAACATCCAGAAATTTCCCAGTTATGGTATGCAACACACCATAACTCGCGCTACCCGGCATTCTCAATATACCAATTTGCCAATTATACAGGGGAAAAAAGAGAATTACAAAGAGCAAAACAAAGTGGATGACGTCACTATAAATAGACCCTCTGTGAGTATGGCCCATTGATATATGTAACACAGCTGTGCTAATAAAAGCATGTTTCTACATTTACTACAGTGCAAAGATGAAATTTCATGTTATAACCACAGTACAACAAAACTAATATGAGAAAAACACCAATTACTGTCACACAGGTTACATATTATACCAACTTTGCATAGGGAAACAACTCTGCCAATAGCCATTAGGTCCTAAATGTGATTTTATCTTGCGGCACAAACTTGGAAGTGAATGCAGTTTGCAAATCTCAGGTTTTCACGTGTTCTGTCTTTCTCTATTAGTTTCTCTCAGTCTTGCTCATCCCCAATGTCTAAAAACCTCATAATTTCAAATTCCCGTTCTTAATATAGTTTTTTCAGCAACAGCTCTTAAAAAAATAAAAAAAAAATACATGGTGATGCAAGTAGCACAGAATTCACCCAACTATAGAAATTATAAAAACAAGAAGTAATTGATTTGGTGCTTTTCAAGATGAGTAAATTGAAATAAATGTAAATACTCTATGGCTACTTCAGACCATAAACCCTCACACCATAGAGGCTGAGAAATAACTATAGTGACACTAAAAATTGGAAATGTATAAAAAAGTTTATTTATAAATTATCTTAATCCTATTGATAGGTAACTATAAAAACACATAATAAACATAAAGATATTCATACAGAGACTAACAATTATACCACATTCTGACCACATGCATTCACAATCAGAGACATACTACATACATATAATCAAATTGATATACATGATTATTCCGTCCCACATGATTGGGTTTATACAGACTATAACAAACAAACAACAACAACACTTAAATAAGAAGAAAATTGCATTTTTAGGGTGGTTTTCAAAGAATTGAAATGTCCATTACATATTAAACTCACCAAACATCTTGTTTTTGGGGTCCGTTTTGAATTCTAATTCCATTTGGAGGTTTATAGGTGAATCTAAATAGCGTTCCTCACAACTGGAGTCTTTTGCCAATCTGCTCCCGGGTGGGAGGCTACAATCTGCCCCACCGGTTATCTGTAGAGGCCCAAGTTGAACATCAGGCGACGGTAAACCTGAACATCTCTTGTCGAGTTGCACACAGTTTTGGAGGAGATTCTGATAAGCATATGATGGCTGGCATGGTGTACTTTGACTTACTGTCGTAATGCTAGAGGAGGGCCCAGACAGGATGTTAAAATGCTCTGAAGATAAAGAAACTCCTTAAACAAAGGAATAAAGCTAAGTCAGAAGCATCCTTGCATAGAGAATGTAAATGCAAACAGTTGTTCACATTTAAACTGTGGTGTTTAAACATCACAAATCATTTTGAATATTCGCATAGCCTCTAGTAGCACTCCTTTGTCACACTTGTATTTCTTAACACTATGTTAAATGGCTGTAACCCTCAGCACCCTAAGCCCACATCATAGGTGACTGATGCTTTGCTCTAGTGCTAAGTAGTTGCAAGTGTTCTGTTCTGGTATTTTGTAGGAGTTGCACCTGCAATGTGCTGGGAAATTTAGTTTGAAGCTAGTGCTTCCAAATATTTTTACATTGAAATATTAGTTACCCATTGGACATGTGCTTAGCAACACCACTTTAAGACTTCATAGTATACAGTTTTCCTAAGCTCAAAACTCCATGTTGGTAAAGCTCTGAAAAAACATTTTGTGATGCAAATACCACCACAATTCCCACATCGGTTGAGAAAATAAAAGTGTATCACAAAGCATGTCCTGTAATACATACAAAGTGCAATCCATTAATTTCTGTATGCGGTTTTCAAGCAACAGGCCCAACAGAGTCATGTTTTTGTTCAGAAAGATGTGAATTAATATTTTAAAAAGGATTACAAAATACGTTCTAAAATCTGTACAATGAGGGGCTATACATCCCTTATGTTCTTCAGTTATTCTCCTAATGTTTCTGTACAGCACCACTGTACTAATTTAAGAGTGAGGTTTGCCAATTTTAAATCACAATATTTATTTCCAGTGCATAAGAGAACTTGGAAAATATACAAGCGTCATCAGAATCTACCACCACTACAGCCAGAACTACTAGGCGTAAGGCCCCTTCGGTGTGCCTACTCCACACTTAGCAGTCTATGGGCATAGGGAGCCTCCTGCCTCTTGTATTGCAGGAACATTAGGATTCCTAGGTTTTACTTTAAACGAGTGGTCAAGGGTTAAATCTAACTAGAGGCAAGTTATCCCATTCTAAGAAACAAGCAGCCAACAAAATAATCTAAGCCTTTATAATCCATTGTGTAAAGGAAATGCCAGAAATCTGAGGTATGAAGAGTTTAACCATATGTTAAATAAGGATTAAGGTCAAAGTAGCAGGAATACAAAGCAAATGCGTCTAAGCTTTGAGGTATCACTTATTGCCCTGCAATTTCAACACAAATTCCCCTGTTTGACCATGCCAGGCCTCTTGTTTACCTACACTGGCCAAACAGCAGATTTTCTTCAAATCGCTGTGCTTGGCTCATAACGCCATTTATGTCAGGCCCCCTGTATTTATTAAATCACATCTTCAAAAATACTGCCCAAAGAAATGTTTCCTCATCTGATGCCACTCTGTAATTTACTCCAAAAATGTGCCTTCTGCATCTATAAACTCTGTAACACCCTTCCTGGTGCACTCAGACTCAAAGAATCCCACCCTGTTTCTAGGTTCTTATTATTATACATGACTTTTTCAACAAATATTAGCCCAATCTTACTTATCTCATCCTGTTTTTCAACTTTCACCATTTAGCGCCAAAAACTTTTGATGAATGAGCGCTCTATAAAATCTAGAGCATAGTATAACAAGAGAATGCATACAACTAGCGTGCACAAGAGATCTGAATACGAACCAGAAGTGATAAATGTATAAATTAAATGTTGCATTTATAAATCATGATACATACTTTTCCTAGCTACTGTAAGGAAATGGAAATATTAATAGTGCATCCAACTGACGTTTTGTGGAATGAGGATTTGTGCTATGCATCAGTATGAATCCAACAGTCCCTTAACCCACCAACCACCCCTCCCTCACCCTCATAACAACCCTTTTTAGGGGTTTTTTGATAACCAATTTTATTGATTTTGGTGTGAGTCCTGCAAAGATAACAACAACAATACCAGCTATAGTTACAATTGTCGAGACAAAGCAAAGATAAGAGCACATAACACCCGCGCACGGAAGCTGACAAACATGAAGAAGACATCATCACTCCAGCCCCAGTCCTTGGTTGCGTATTGAAAACCTCAGTCCTCTACCACCCCAACCCATTTGCCCCACATTCTACAAAATTTCTTCGGGCACCCTCGAGCCCCATACAGGGGCCGTTCTTGTGCAGCGCACCAGTCCACTCCCCTGCGCCAACGCGACATGGTAGGAGTAGTCGAGTTCAGCCAGTTGGCCGCAATGTCTCTTTTGGCCACCATCAGTGCTGTATTTAGAAAGAGTTTTTCAGCCCTGGAGCCATCCAACCCCTCAGTGATGCCCAGGAGCACGTTCATTGGATTATGGGGAACCTCCCAGCCCAGGACCTCAGTGAGCTCCCCTGTGACTGATTCCCAATAACACGCAATTGCGGAGCAAAGCCATACCATGTGATAAAAGTCAGCTTGCGGGGACAGGAAGCATTGGGCCGGAGCCCCGCGCGGTGGAGACGCAGAGGCGTGAGATAAGCAGCGTGAAGATAGTATATCTGAACTAGACGGAGCCTTGCCGAGACTGTGACTGTTTTGGGAGCCATCAATGCATCCCTCCAATCAGCGTCCTCCAGGGCCCCAAGCCAACCCTCCCACTTGTCCCGGAGTTTAGATAGTGTGTTGGGGGTGTTATTTGTAAGGGCGCGGTAGATACGGGAGATCCCTCCCTTCCCCAAGTTACCGGTCATGACCTGGGCTTCAGGTGGGCTGTATTCGGGCAGGGAGGTGCCCTCTGAAATATGAGAGTGAAGGGCATGGCGTAGCTGCAGGTATCGGAAAAACTGGGAAGAGTGAAGTGAGTATCGAGTCTGCAAATCTTGAAAGGAGCCTATGTGGGTCCCACTCCAGACATCCCCCAATAATGAGATTCCAATGAGGTCCCATGTTCTGAATCCTGAGAGGTTAACGACCTCTCGGAGCCGAGTACCGCACCACAAGGGAGTATATTGGGTCAATTTATCCGACCAGTGTATGTGACGCAAAGAGGCCCGCCAGGCCAAAAGCACCACGCGCGTGACCTCAGGGAGAGTTTGAGGAATGGCGTTTCCATACAGCATCCCCTGAATGTTGGGCAGACCTAGGGTGTGCAGCTCCAGGCGATATGCCGGATCAGACCAGCCCCCAGTAAACCAATCATGCAAGGTGAGGAGCAGAGTTGCTAGGTAATAAAGGTATAGGCTCGTCATCCCAAGACCGCCATCAAAGGGTGGGATCTGGAATTGGGCGAGGGCCAACCGGGGCCACGACCTCCCCATAAGAACTTGATAGCCAAGCTGTCCATCTCTCGGAACCACGATCTTGAGAAGGAGAGGTGCGTGTTCTGGAACATGTAAAGGAATCTGGACAGAATCATCATTTTAAATAAGGCTATTCTGCCCAGAGGGTTCAGTGGCAGTGTTTGCCATCTGAGGAGATCAGCACGAACCCGTTTCACTAGCGGAGTCACATTGAGAGACCAGGCGAGGTCGGGGAGGAGGGCTACCCAGATGTGCGTTCAAAAAGGCTCAGGGCCCGGAGGCATCGGGGCCCGACCGAGCGGGGTCTGCTAAAAATAGCAGCACGTCGTCGGCATAGAGCGCGATCTTGTCTTCTTCGAAGCCGGGCCATCTCCATCCCGTGAGAAGCTGGTCACACCGGACAAGACAAGCGGAGGGCTCCATTGCCAACGCGAAGAGGAGTGGCGAGAGGGGGCACCCCTGCCTCGTGCCCCTCCTAATGGAAAAGGGAAGCGACAGAGCTCCATTGACTATTACCTGAGCCCGTGGTCGACAATATAGCGTCTTGACCAGGTTGCGGAAGGGGATTCCAAAGCCCATTTCCGCCGACACCGCCTCCAGGTATCGCCAATCCACCGAATCGAACGCCTTCTCGAAGTCCACGAGAAGAAGAGATAAGTAGGGAGTCAGCAGATGTCGATTCGCTAAAGCGAGGTGGAGGCGCCTGAGGCAGTGTCTGGTTCCCCGGAAGGGCATAAAACCGCACTGGTTGGGATGGATCAGCTTGGCCAGGTGCGGGCGTATGCGGTTGGCTAGGACAGAGGCAAAGATTTTAAGCTCCGAGTTAATGAGGGAGATGGGACGGTAATCGGAGCAGCGGTTCGAGGGAGGCTGAGACTTAGGGATCACCACAATGGTGGCCAAGTCCGTCTCAGGACGGAATGAGCCGCGGTCTATTGCTTCGCAGTACATTGCTAGAAGATGGGGAACCAGAGTGTCCCGATAGGATGCATAGAACTCCTGGGGTAGTCCGTCTGGTCCGGGTGTCTTACCCGCGGCCATGCGTGATATGCCTATTTAGTTTTAATTGACATAGGGTCTAGTACTGGAAGAAACAAAGTGATTAAACTACACTGAAAGAGTAGTTATGACCAAGGACCCAGAGTACAGTGAAGATTCTTGGTGGCAGAGTACCACATGTATCAATGTGTAATTGCTCCATGGCTTCACCTGTTCCAGGCTGAGAAGTATTTCAGCACGGCTCAAATTCTGTATTCCCCCAAAGCGAACGTGCATCACTAGTGCCCCAGATACTTATTCAACATTAAGCACAAAAGAAAATAATATCGAGTGTGCAAGGAAGGCATCACCCCTCTTTTGTGCTTTTCAAACGTTGAACAGATAGCATTGCCATTTCATGTATAGATTGCTTGTGACTCGTTCAGATAAAATAATATAAATGTGTTTTATCCTCCTACCTGGGAGTGTTTGCTGTGCAGAAACCATCGTAAGGAGTTTTTTGTGTTCTTCCATTAGTCTTTGCAGCTGCTCCATTTGCTGCCTTTTCAGTTGTTCTTGTTTCTGCTGCTGCAAATCTTTTAGCTTTTAAAAAGAAAAAACATAAATTGCAGTTTACAAATAATAGCTGCATTTCTTCAGTAATGCCACTGTGTTTTTCCAACAAAGTAAGTTTTAGATTAGATCAGTAACATTTGGAATAGTATCTTAATTGCAGAATGCCTGGCTCCTATTTTAGATGAGCAGAAAGGACCAGAACAACAATCACTCAAACAAGAGTTAAAACTACACTACATATTTTAAACCAAAACACATACCCAGTTGTGTGCCACCATGCCTCAGCTTCGACCACATTTAAGCCCTCTGCTTACATGGGATCTCCCAAACCTACTGGGACAAGGAAACAAAGCCTTCCTCCAACTACTGGGCCTCTAGCTTACAAGGTTGTTTTAGAAGGCAATAAAGGGGTGTCTCTCTACGCAGACAGTATACTATGGTGCCTAGAAGAGCCGATAACATCCCTGCCAGCAGTTTTGTCGGTATTCCGTGCCTTTGAACGCTACGCGAGCTACAAAATTAACTAGGACAAATCTATTGTGTACAAAATGGGCAGTTGGCCTCTGCAACAGTGACCCCCACCCTGAAAGTAGTGGTCTCGACAGAGGGTTTCCAATAACTGGGTATCGAAATTGCACAATGCCCTGTCCAGTTTCTGGAGCGGAACCTGGAGGTGGTCTATGGGAGGTTCAGAGAGGATGCTGACCGCTGGAGAGGTCTTGCCTCTTTCGATCATGGGCATGGCCATCCTTTTTAAAATGATCACATTGCCTACATTTTTATATGTACTCCAAAATTCCCCCTGGCCAGTGCCGGAGAACTTCAACAGGGTGGAGGTGACCATGCGCTCCCTTCTGTGGGATGGTGGTGCCCCCCTGCATTGCGTTCCGTACCCTATACAGATCGGTGTACAACTGTGGCATTGCGCTACCTAACCTCAGAACATACTACTGGACTGCCAAGCTACAGGCGGTAAATGTATGGAGCCTCGCAACAAGAAATGACCCAGCAACATGGTTGGAGAGATATTTGATGGAAAGGAAACCCCCACATACAGTATAATTATTGAGGACGCTTGAGGTCCCCTCTGCTAGGACTAACAAAGGCCTCTCTTGAAGTCTGGGACAAAGAAACAACTTATGTAGGTTGAAAAGGCAAGCTATCTCAGGGGACCCTCTTGTGGGTGGGTAGTCAATTGCGAGAGCAACGAAAGCTGACCAGGATGAAACCCTCGGATCTCATAGGAACTTCGACCCTCAGAGAGGAGGGAGGGTATGAAATCCTTTCATGACCTACAGGAGAGGTTTGATCTACAAGATTCTCATTTTTTTTAAAATACCTACAGGTCCATCACGCACTACTCAGAGGGGTTGGCATAGGAAGTTAGAAGACTGTAGCCCAGAAGAGAGCAGGATACTTTTGGAAGTGATGACATCGAAGGCCATTTAATTCACATGCTGCACACTCAAACAATAGCCCCGACAATCTCCGACCCCTCAGAAGCAAGTGGGAGGCTGACCTTGGCTCAATGGAAGACGTGGACTGGGAGGCTGTCCTGATGCACCCCAGGGAGGTGGTGATAAAAACAAACCTGTGGCTTATATAACTGAAGGTTCTACACAGGGTCTACTATAATCGACAACGGCTATTTAAGATGGGCAGGGCACAGATCCCCTAACTGTTTGTGATGTGGGGAGGAAGATGGTTCCCTTTCAGTACACGATTAGGGAATGTCCACATATACAATCATACTGGAAGACAGTAACCACAAAGTTGACCTCCGTTTGGGGGCACAGATCCCACACAGCCCCCCACTTCCTTATACTGGGTATCCCCAATGATGTGGATCTCCCCAGGAGGCAGCTTCTTTTGAAATTTTGATGGAAGGACCATCCCACATACAGTATATTTATGGAGGACATTAGGTTTTGCCCTGGCGAAGCGAGATATTGCCAAAGGGTGGAGCAGTCCGACCCTCCCCCCCACATTGAATCAATGAGTCACTGGTACAATGTACTGCCTAGAGTTGAAGAGGTTGGTTTATAGTGCACGGGGTTACCCCCCCAAAAAATTCACAGAGTATGGAACCAATGGCAAGAACATTAAGTCCTACACAGAGACTGGATCTACTCAAATCATCCGGAGGAGCGGAGATGGCCCCCTGGGGGACGGGAACCCTTCTGTAACATCAGAAGTAAGGCCTAAAAATTTATGGCGGAGGGAAAAACAAGGGGGGGAAACTTTTGATCGGATCCGCATGTCTTGGACACTGTTAACTGGGGTTTCTTGATACTCTACCCAAGTACGCATCTGTATTTATGTGCGACATGTGGAGAGGTGTGGTGCAGCGGCCAGGGCATCTGACTTCGGAGCACAGGGTTCACGGTTCGATCCCCGGCTCCGGCGGCAGCTCAGCTCAGCACCGTGTGACTCTGGGCAATAGCTCACTTAATTTCCACTCCGGCCCCCAGCGCCTTGAGACCCGTAAGGGTGATTGGCTGCGCTATATAAAAACTGACTTACATTTACATTTTTTTTTTTTACATGCTGATTGTACAAGACATGGTGGAGAGTTCCTACTTGGCGTTGACACAACCATAAAACCTATAAAAGCTGGGTCTTTTTCTTCAAAAAAGGCACTAAAGGAGGACAGTGAACATGCTTAGATTCAGCCATGTTTAGCCATTCCTAAAAACCTGGCTGACAGTCCAGATACAGGGAAATGTCTAATGCATTACAAGCATGTTAGGCTAGCAGGACAGTGCCTCACCAATGCTCTCCCAGTCCAAGGTACTTGTGATCATATCAAGTGATCTTCTCCATAAAAGGCTCGACCAGTCACAGAAGAGAAAGCAGGCCTGGGGGTAGTAACCATTAATGATAACATTTAACAGGCCCTTTGGAATCTAAAACAAACCAGCATTGGCAAAGCCGATAGGTCTTGCCTGTGACAATCATGGACTTTGCCACAGTTTCCCCTATACCCCAAAAGGTCCCATATCCATGCAACGCAACAGCGCACTAGGAATGATTTTTCAGAAAGCAAAGTAAAATCCTTCCAGGATAACCACTGTGTCCCACATGCATCCACGCAGGCCACCCTGGAAGACTTTTTCTTAAATTGTTCTTAAAGTAAAAGAAAATGTATTCTAAGATGGCCACTGCGTATGTGCACGCACTCCCAGGCAGACACCTTGGAATGGGATCAAACAGTTTATAATTGGGTGCCCACCGATGCACCATGGGCATCTGTTGAAGCTTGGGAGGTGGAGGAGGTGCAAATGCTTCATTAAAGGGGGATGGGGGACACATATGCTAAATACAGATAGGTAGGTGTGACAATAACAGATGTCTCACAGTACTCAACTTGTCAGGGTAGAAAGTCTACAGAAAGAATACTTGTTCAGAGACGGGTACAACCACAGTATACACCCCTGTTACATGTAATGGCAATGGTGGTGTTATTCCAAAGAAAAACAAACCACTATATCCTAAAACAATATAATGGAGCACTCCAACAATGTTTAAATAAGACTGTTTGAGGACAAATAACCAAAAAAAGTCAGTCCATAAGTCCACGGTCATATTAAACATTTTCGTTGTCTTTATTGTGCTTACATGCTTTTCCAACCAAGTACATGATCGTCAGTCGCCACGTGTTTCGTCCCCAATGGGACTTTTTAAAAGTCATGCGACTACAAACTGTATTTCTTATTCCTGTAACAATAATACATGTAGTAAGACGATATAGGTGACAGAGTACAAGTTTCTTCTAGGTGATCTCTCCTGTGGCCTGTTCAACTGTTAGATTCTTCTTAATAACAAATGTAGTCGTCCTCATCTGTTTATCATTAATATTTTCAAGCTCACAATGAAGTGCTGTAGCTATTTCAGTCAAGGGTGACACAGGCATAGAGAGCCTTGATAAGCCCTGTCCTGTGCATCGCAAAAGAACAGGACAGGGCAGCAGGACACATTACATTGAAGAAAGTGCAAAGATCTGCATGCTTAGTAAACTAAAAATCAATGTAAACCCCATTACAGAAAGTCTGACTATGGGCGATCCATTATCCATTACACAAAGACGGACTATGGGCGATCAGCCCTTCGAAATAACTAAAACTTTGACAGAATTTATTGCTCCATCAAATGAGGACATTAGAAGTTTATTGGAAACTTCTACTTCGGGTTCCCCATATGATCCTTACCCGCCAAACATAGCTAAATTGGCAGCAGAAGTTATCGCGTTTAAACGAACTCTTATTTATCAAGCCGTGTGCAAAACGGGCATCTTCCCAAACGTTTGAAAGAAAGAAGGATTGATCCCTCTTCTAAAAAAAGCCTCACTTGACCATAATGACCCAACCAATTATTGTCCAATTTCCAGTCTTCCGCTACCAGCTAAATAGCTGAAAATGTTTTGAATGATCAGCTGGTAACCTTTATTGAGTACAACAATCGCCTAGATACCACCCAATTTGGTTTTCGGAAAGGCCACAGCACGGAGACAGCTCTGCTCAAGACAAATCAGGCAGGTCTTGGATCAAGGAAAAGGGGCAGCCCTTATCCTGCTTGATCTCTCAACTGCTTTCGACACCATCAGTCATAAATTACAACTAGGTCGGTTAGCAAACTGTGGGGTCACAGGCCTGGCTTGGGACTTGTTAAAATCTTACTTAGCGGATCGAGAGCAAGTAGTAAAATTGGAGAATTTTGCCTCTCATCCTTTTTCCCTTCTATGTGGAGTCCCGCAGGGATCCTCATTGAGCCCTACCAGTTTTAATATTTATGTCTCCCCTTTAGCTAACTTGATAAGAAGTTTTGGATTCTCCCTTACATCCTATGTTGACGACACTAAAATGGTCGTTTCCATAGAAAAAAAATGATGCTAGCACAGGGCTTAGATTTCATGGCTGCATGCTGGCTGTCCACGATTGGATGGACTGTAACTGCCTTAAATTGAACGAAGGAAAAACAGAAGTCCTACTTTTTGGACCCCAATCGTCTTTTTGGGGCCCGTCAGCCTGGCCAGCTATCATGGGTCCTATCCCTTCTCCAGTAGAAAAGGCTCGCAACTTGGGAGTGATTTTAAACTTAATTTCACAGATCAGGTAAATAAGCTCACTTCATCCACTTTTAATACCCTCAGAATAATTAAAAAGACTCTGCCTTTTTTCCTGCCAAATTGCAAAAGACAGTAATCACCTCTCTAATCTTATCTAAAATAGACTATTGTAACAGTCTTCTTCTGACAATTCACAAGTACAATATTAACAAACTTCAGGTCCTGCAAAATGCTGCCGCTAGACTTTTGTTAAAAATTCCCAAATTTTGCTCAGTGTCTCAAGACAAAGAATTTGCATTGGCTTCCCATTAAACAAAGAATCACCTTAAGGTGTTATGTCTAGTCTATAAAGCATTTCATGATCTCGGTCCTGACTCTCTGAATCATAGCTTTAAACTGTATCTTCCTGTCAGAAATCTTTGTTCAGCGAATGCTAAATTAGCAGTACTTACAAGATTTAATCAAGTTTGGTGGGGTGGCATGAGCATTGTGCTGGAAGCATCCAAAGCATGGAACACACTGCCTCTTTGCATAAAAACAGCCCCCAGCCTCCTTGCCTTTAGAAAAGCTGTTAAGGCCTAGTTGTTCAGGTCTTGGTAATTTTGCGGTCCCTCAACACTTTTAGCTGGAACTGAACAGCGCTTAGACGCCTCTGGGCAGTAATGCGCTCTACAAATCCCGCTAACATAACATAACTGATTAACTACAACCATGTGCATGGTATCTTGTGTAAGACTTACTTGCTACAAGACCAGCTTCATATTTTTGATTGGGGACACTGCTTACCTCTGACCACTGGGCTACCTCCTTTTAGGCCTCCACCCTACCCGAGGAGGTTTGGGTATGTCAGTCAAGTATTGTCACTGTACAGCACTGATTTTTCTACCCTAATGTATACTTTATCACTAGCTACTCTGTTTACTTTGCCTCACTTGTTCTACCGACTTACACCTCTACCACTTTTCCTAGTTTTGAAATAGCAGTTTCAACTTTGAGAGCGTTAATAAGTGACACCCTGGGGTGGGTGCAGTAGTGAAAGATCTTATGTTCTCACATATCCTTCTTTGTGTCTCAGTGTTGAAAACCTTTAATAACGAACACTGACAAAGTCAATAGGTCTCGCCTTTGGAGTCTAATAGCTTTGCCAATGGTTTTAGCCCAAGTGGACGTGCCTTTTTACCTGCATCCAAAAGGGGTGTTTGCCTACTTGGTCTCCCTCTGTAAATATTTTAGTCTGACATGACAGAGGACCCCCAATTCCCTGAATGTAGCAAGTGTGCGTGAGAAAGTGTCTAGACACAAGGGATGGGGTATCCCAGTTTGTCGCCCCCCACACCCCAGCACGGTAAATATGTAGCCTCAAGGCATTACAGTGCCTCTCGGGACCAGTTCTCAGACTTCATGCACTTGACCGCAAGCCCCCAGGTATCCCACCCTCCCTCACACCCCCCACCTCCACCCCCGGTCCAGTTCACCACCCGATAGGAGTTTAATTCATTACAGCCACAGATAAGGCCTTCATGGCTAATAGCTGCGATCTCCTTCATTCAGTGGGTCCTTCTTACTCAACTTCTAGGGCAAGGGGACACTTGCAATTGAATGTATGAACAATATGGCTCTTTATTGCAATGTATCTTACAAATCTAAACAAAAATTGTTTGGAGCTTTTTAAAAAATAAAAAATAAATAAAAGTATTACAGTTCCTCAAAGGTTTGATGATTATCTGCTGGCTCCCATGTCCTGCATGTCACCCTTGTGCTGCTCCTAATCCATGCCACTGCAACCATTTTATGGCAATTTTGTGTCCAATTTAGCTTTACATCCTCTTTTCGGGTGCAGAAAGGTTTCTTTGTGACAGAGTGTGCTCCAGCTTCATACTGAGGCCAAGAGCATGCATGGTCATAAAAAAAAATGGGCAGGAATCACATTCCCAGCATCATGTGCCATGTGTGATAGCCCATGAAGCAATAACTTCTAATTGATTGGGATGTTGTCTAGTTCCAATACACTTAGCAGTGGACATTGTGGGGTGTCTATAGAGTGAAAGTGCCCATCTGATTGCAAGCTGCCATGGAAACATACAACACCTGCAAGGAAGATGTGCCAGTTACCTCCAAAAGGCTGGCCAAAGCCTCCCCCCTCACTGCTTTCAGCACCTCGTGGTGGTGCGAGTTTTGGTTATTTGAGATAACTATAACAGGTTGATTTCAGTGGTTTTGTTTGTTTAAAGTAGTATGTTTCAACTGACATTTTCACCTCACTATAACGTTGCTTTAACCTTTGTTTTTTCCAGTGAACCAACAAACTCACACACACACACACACACACACACACACACACACACACACACACCCCTCCCCCCCCCTTGCTCCCCCTCCCTCCCCCTGCTTCTTCCCCCCCGCCCCCCCAGGAATGTTCCATGAAAAAGTGCGCCGATGATTCTCGTGAATATTAAAAAAAAGCGTTTTCCATGTTAATTCCCATAGGGATTTTAGACTCGACTACAGCCCGGACCGCCTAGCAGGACTGGACAGTCCCCGTGCTGCTATCTGATTGGCTGCCAACACCTCAACCAGGAAGTGTTGGCCGCCATCTTGGGACTCGGCCTCAGCCAAGTCCCCTAAAAAGAAACATAAAAATAAAGAAAGGGGGCAGGGTAGGAATACCCAGACCCCTTAGCCCTGGTTCAAGGGCCCCTTAGGAACCCTGCCAGGACAAAAAAGCTTTCTTAAAAAAAATTGCTGCGAAATTGCGATGGAGTCACAAATCGGCATAAAATAAAACACGGTTTCCTGCGCTGGTTCATAATATAGCCCCTGGGTGTGCCAGGTCCTGGGGTCTATTGAGCCCCGTGGACCAGCACCTCCCCGGGGCTTTATTTTAAAAATGGAGGGGGCCGCGCGGTTTCCCCTTCTGGGGCTGTTTGAAGCCACGAGGACACCCACCTCCCTGGGGAAAAATAATTCAAAAGGGGCTGCGCGGACCCCCGGTGGCTGGAGACCACCACCTCCCCGGTGACTACATAATAAATAAAAGTGGGAGCGGGGAGATATACGACCAGAGGATCATCATCTCTCTGGGATCGGCCCCTGCTAATTAAAGGAGGAGGGCCACATGGCCCCCCTCCTGGAGCCATTAATGGGCGTGAGGACCACCACTCCCCAGGGCCGGCTCCCTATGTCCCGAGGTGCCCACCCCCAGTAAACAGCTGTCTGCTTTCACTTGACGGGGGCTGTACAAACACTACCTTTGCTTCCAGCAAGCAGAAGCTATCAAACTGCTCTCGCTTGCTGGGAGCAGAGTTTTCATCTGTTTCCCTGCCCGCTGTCATGCAGGCAGGAAAACAGATGAAAGATTGCTCTGACATGCAGGGAACTGCTGATTTAGCAGCTGCCTGTGTGCAGTAGCAATGCCGGCTCCTGCAGGAGGCGGTGAGCCGGCAGGGATGGCAGGGACAGTGAGGCTCCCCCGTGGTCCCCATCATAGCACACTGGGTGCGCTCAAGGCACCCAGGTACACATGGCCGGGCCCCGGAGGATGGGGTCCCCAGGGCTAAAATCGTCCCTGGGAGGGCAGCCGCACAGTCCCCCACCCCCAATGAAATTTAGCCGGGCCCTGGGGGATAAGGTCCCCAGGGCCATAGTCGGCCTGGAGAGGGCCCACCCCTTGTTTAAACAATAAAGGATCCTAACTGCTTGGGCTTGGGAAAGGCAAAGCAAATGCGTTTCCTCTCGTATTCAAGTTGAAAAACAATCTGAAATCCTTAATGGGGGTGACTGCATCATTGATCTATTGGAATGCAATCTGATCTGGGGTGACTGAGACGAGTGATTTCTTTCTCGTCATGCCCTAGTGAGAGCAGAGTCCATGGTTCCCCCTTTTAAATATCCTAAGTATGCAAATGCCCAAAATCCATAGTACCACTCACACATCCACTCACAGACATACACAGGCTCTCACACACCCGCCCACTCACAGACCCACTCACAGACACACATAGGCACTCAGACCCACTCACACAGGTTCTCACACACCCACTCACAGACCCACATACCCACTCTCAAAAGGTGACAGGATACAGTTAGGATTAAAAAGTTTTAAAAACATAGAAATTCACCGAAAAACCCAAAGGCTATAGAGACGTTATAGTTAGGCTCAGATTTCACTTGCACAAAACCACTGAAATTCAGCAGTTATAGTTACGTGAGGTAACTGTAACTTACGCCCCCGCAATGCACTGGACCTCACATATTAAATCACTCATGAAATGGTCAGTGACATTAATGATGACATCTCAAATTACATTGTCCACAGAACCACTCACACATCCACACAACTACTTCAATACCCACTGACAAACCCATTCAATGACTCACACACAGCCACTCACTCAGACACTAACACAGCCAAATCACCCACCCATACAGCCACTCACACTAGCATTCACTCACCCATAGAGCCACTCAGAGGCACTCACTAATACAGCCACAAACACAACCACTCACTCACACAGCCACTCACACTAGCACTCACTCACCAATACAGCTACTCATACAGCCACACAATTACCCATACAGCTACTCACACATCCATTCACTAATCCAGTTAACCACTTACATACTCATTCAAACATCCATACAAGCGGTCACACACCCGCTCACTCACCTATACAACCAGTCACACAGACACTTACTGTACAAAACAGCCACTCACACACACTCACTTTTTTTTTTAAACGTTGTCATTTTCGTAACAACATACAACATTGATCTGACAATGCACTTACTGGATGCGCATATGTGCAGTACATTTGTATACATTGTGCCCATGCAGTTAACACTAGTCTCAAATTTACCATATACAGCCCAACCAGATATTTCCAGAGATTGTATGACTAAACAACTACTGCCTAAACCACGACTTCCTAAACCACGAAAGCTAAACAACGTACAATCCTTAACCACTAGTTTTTTTACAACGACTTCCCAAACAACGAAAATACTTTAAATTCCCCATTACTAATTGACGCCAGTCTGTTCTCTTCAATAAACATGTTCAAGCTGTGCCCATCAGCGAGCACAATCAAGCAGAGTGAGATGAAAGGCTGTGCTTATCTTCTTACGCACCTAACAAGTGTCGAACAAAAACACGTCAAGCTGTGCCCCTCTGCGCAAACACAATCAAGGACAATAGACTCTTAAGGCTGAAATAAATTGAAACCAGGACCAAAGCCAAACCACTTCTTTTTTTACACCGACTTACTAAACCACTCAAATTAATTAATTGCCATGTTACTCGAATCTACCACTACGTTCAAATCTACACTAGATTGAAACTTGATAAAAATGTATTTAAATTAAACAACACTTCTTATTTTTACTATTTTTATTAAATAAACTTTCTATTTACAATCTTTTATTAATTTTTTTTAAATACACACGAACTTACAAAGATACAGTAATGTACGGCAAAAAACTATAAAATATAATTCCATCATCTTTTTTCTCACACAAAATAAAATTATTAAAAAACGGATTCCAAAACATATTTTCATTTTTTAAAAGAATTGACTCATATAAAACATTTAATTAACGTCCATCCACCCTTTTGTGACCATTTCATCTGTGAAAACCAGATAGGAACAGTCGCATCGAGCACAGTTCTAATTCGTATTATTCAAAAACAAACCTACAGTGCCATCTACTGGCCTAACATTTTAAATTGGTTACAGGACTACGTAGTTCATGACTTCGTGGTTCAGGACTTCGTGGTTACAGGACTTCGTTGTATGTGATTCTTCGTTGTTCACACTTCGTTGTTCAGGTAAGTCGTTGTTCACACTTCGTTGTTTAGGATGTTTCCCATTTCCAGATTTGCTTATTTAGTATAGGTTCCTCTTCTATTTCCGCTATCGCTATGTCTTTGGGGGGGGGAGGGCTTCCTTCCCCTCCTCGCCCCCTCAATCAGTTATGTGTCACACTTCTGCATGTGTTGTCGATGTATCACCCTGTTCTTTAAACGGGGGGTATTGGGTGTTAGCCCTTTCCAGGAGATACTGTTGCAGCAGTTGCCAGATGTCTCGTGGCCTGGATGTTATTAGTTGCAAGTCGGCGTATAGGTCACTATTGGTGTTACAGTGAATTAAACTGTTGAGCCATGCCTTCTGTGTAGGAGTGTGTCTACTTCCCCAGTGAACTGCTATCTCCCGTTTGGAAGGAGGAGAGCGAGCGCTGCGAAACGCCGTATGGTTTTAGGGATTTCGTGTACATAGCCCTTTAGTGCCACTTCTGGTGTTGGTGTGATGGTGCTGTGCAGCCGCGGTCTGTGCAGGTAACAGCGGTGGGCCGCGTTGGGGGGGATTTCGAAGGACGATGCAGAGGGAAAATTAATTATTTGTTTAATTTTCCCTCTGCATCGTCCCTCGAAATACACCCCCCCCCCCCAACGCGGCCCCACCGCCCCACTGCTGTTACCTGCACGGACCGCGGCTGCTGCTGAGGACCATTTGCGATAGAGCCGTAAATATCTCCCCCCCCCAGTAGCGTTTGCTCTTGGTACAGTTCCATGTCACATGTGCAAAATCTGCATCCTGTGCGTTGCATTTGGGACATGCTGGTGCCCGCATTGGGTCTATCTTGTGCAGTTTGTCCGGTGTAGCATAGGCGCGCCTGAGAAATTTGAAGTGAAGTAGCTTGTGTTTATGATTAAGGGATACTTTGTTGGTCTGCTCACAACAGTAGTTCCACTGGGAGTCTGGGATTTGGCAAGCAATGTCCCATTCCCATGCCTCCCTAACCCTGGAGTCCTTGCTGGGGAGTCGGTTTAAACTGGTTTAATATAGTTTAGATACTAAGTGTACCCCTCCCGAGTCAGAGATGATTTGTGTTGGGGGGGGGGGGGGGGGAGGGAGGAGTTGTCTGGGTCCAGTGGGAAACTGTATCTGGGATCTTAAGGCTCCCTGCATTCTACTCCGGACAAACTGATCTATAATGGAACCCCTCTAAACCTGGCGTCTTCTGTCCTCGAGTACACATGGCCGCCAGGGAAAAGGTCTCCCATAGTGGTAAAAGAGTAGTTATTGAGGGTGCGGCAAACCAGCGCCTCCTGCGTGATGGGCAGCCACGGGTTGCCAATCAGCGGGATATTGGACGAGTACAGCGGCCGGTTACCGGTTATTTGGCCCAGTCATTTCCAGGCCCAGCTGGTTGTTGATACCATTTGAATGTCTTTGGGGTCTCTGGGCAGGCCGTTTGGTAACAGCACTGCCAGAGGTGTCGGGTCAGCAAAGTCTACCTCCGGTTTTGTATACGGGATCCGCGCATCTGGGTGGTACCAGTGATGTGCAAAACTGCACTGCGCTGCCAAGTAGTATAGCTGTAAGTTGGGGACCTCGAACCCCCACGTTCGTATGGTAGGGTCATCGTGTCCCAGCCTACCCTGGGCTGTTTGCACACCCAGACCAGGCGAGTGAGAGTGGTACGTAACGTGCTAAAGAATGCTTTGGTAGGCGGAATGGGAATGTTCTGAAACATGTACAAGAATTTAGGCAGGACTACCATTTTAATAATAGCCACTCGTCCGGTTAGAGACAAAGGGAGGTTCAGCCAACGTTCTACCTGCATGTTTAACGTTGCCATCGAAGGGTCCATAGTTCAGTCTCACTATCTGCTCAGCTTCCTTATGGACATTTATCCCGAGGTATCTCACTGACGCGTCACACCATTCCAGGGGAAATTCACATTGTACCACGCTGGTTGCCGCTGTTAAGGGGAACGCTTCTGATTTACTCCAATTAATTTGAAGCCCTGATAGCCTACCGTAGCGGACTACCTCTTCCAGTACGGGCCTAGGTTTTCACTGAGCCGTCGGATGTAAAGGATGATGTCATCCGTGTAGAGTGTGATCAGCAGTGGGCCTGGTTTAAATTGCAGCCCCATGTAGGTGGTGCTCTTGCAGGTGTCGTACTAATGGGTCGAGGGCGATAATGAATAACAGGGGTGACTATGGACACCCCTTTCGTGTGCCATGCGTTAAAGGAAAGGGGGGGGTCAGAGTACCGTTCAGTCGAAGTCTCGCCGTGGGCCGAGTATAGAACAAGGTTATGAGCGCAATGTACCCCTTTGGCATACCCATCTTTCGTAACGTGGGCAGCAGGAATGGCCATTCCAAGGAGTCGAATGCTTTTTCAGCATCCAAAGGTGTTGCTACGGCAGGTATTTTGGATGCAATTCTGTATAGTACCAAAAAAAGCGTGCGCAGGTTCAGGGCCGTGGACCAGTGCGGGACGAATCCAGTCTGCGCCTGTGCTAATATTTGGTCAAGCAGGACGGAAAGACGTATGGCAATCATTTTGGCCAGAATCTTATTGTCGAAATTCAGTAGGGAAAGCGGCCTATATGATCCACACAGCTGCGGATCTTTGCCAGGTTTTGGAAACAGTATGATTACCGCTTCTCGTAGTGTGGGGGGTAGTATACCATTATCCAGGGCCTCCCTATATACTTCGAGGAGGTGTGATGCAAGCAGATGTTTGTACTTCATGCCCTCCAGTGCATCAATTGCTTGGGTGATTTCCTCCGTTGTAAAGGGTTCCCCCAGAAATTGCTGGTGTGCGGAGCTGAGCCATACCATTGCTATCTCCTCTAGGTAACGTGTCCTTTCCTCCACATCGTCCGTGATGCGGGTTGTGTATAGATCAGAGTAGAATGCAATAATTTCTTTTTGGATACATAGTGTGTCAGATATTAGGGTGCCCTCTCCATTTCGGAGGCAAGTGATGTATGGCTGAATTCTAGGTGGTTGTAGTATTCGCGCAAGTGTTCTCCCCGGCCGCTCCCCTCGCTGTATTTCATGGCAATGGCATATTTACTTAAAAAGTGCATCTCCCTCTTCACGGAACTCTGCTAGTAAGACCACTCGGCGGTGTAAGGTCGCTTGCGTTTCTTGGGGCCTATGCTCCCGGTCCAGCGCCTCGAGTCGGAATAGTGTACACCTCAAATCTTTTAGTATCCCTGCATGTTTGACAATGCAAACCCGTCTCGCATATGCTTTAAATGCTTCCCATAGTGTGGAACAGGACGATACCGACCCTTTATTCAGCTCAAAGTACTCTACTATAGCTGTGCACAGCTCGGACTTGAATACCTCGTCTCTCAATGCCAACCCCAGGAACCTCCATTGTCGTTCAACTCCGCCTGCTATGGGTATGCAGAGTTTAAGGAGAACCGGGGAGTGGTAAGAGAGCGTTCTGAGGAGGTGACGTGTTTCGCCATGTCGTGACATTAGGCGAGAACAGCCAATAATCCAATCGTGTCCATGTGTCATGGGGGCCGCGTAGTGTGTAGGATGAGTCTACTGGATATCTGTTCCTCCAAATATCCACTAAATTATATGTGTCACAGAGCTCTGCCAGTGCAGGTCTTGCCCGTAGCTTAGGGTCCGGGGTCTAGGCCGTGCTATTTCGTTGAGGATCTAGGACCATGTTGAAATCACCCCCCATGCATGTATAGTCTGCTTCTACCTGGTCTAATTGCGCCTGTAAATTATGAAAAAATTCCGGACTGTCAGTGTTGGAAGCGTAAATGTTCAGGGCTATGGTGTGCCCCACAAGGCGGCCCACCACTAGAAGATAGCGACCCTCATTGTCTACCCGGGACATTAACTGTTGGAATGGTATTCGTTTGTGTAGGAGGATGTCGGTCCCCCTGGCGTAGTTGCTATAACCTGCAAAATATCGATGTGTCCCCAATGTAGTTGCAAATACCGGTGATTGCGCGGGGGGAGGTGTGTCTCCTGTAGAAAGGCTATGTCTGCCTGGTGTCTTTGTAGGTAATGTAGGACTTGGTTGCCTTTGCGCGCGTTGTTCAGTCCCCTGACATTCCATGTTATTAATGTTAAGTCTAGGTTAGGTCTAAACGCCCTGTGTTTGTGGTCTCTGGGATACCTAGAATGCGTATATTATTGCACCTGCCCCTCGCTTCTAAGTCTTCATTTATTATTGTGACAGTTTTCAGTAGTTTTTACATGCGGTCCAGTTTCTTTGTCGCTTGTGCTGCTCCATCTTCGAGGTCGGACACCCTGCCCTCCACTGTGTCTAATCATTTATCATTGGTATCCAGTCGTGCTCCCAATGTGTCTAGTCACTTTTCCAGCCCGTCAAACCGCCCATCGAGGGCCTTGAAACCCGCACGAAGTTCAAGCATGAAGGTGTCTGCCCTCGCCAGTTGCATGGGTGCGGGGCCCGCTGCTCCGCCACTTTCAGTCATGTTCGCCCCTGATTCTTCCGCGGGGCCTTTGAGTTTTTCAAATTGTAGGCGCTCCTGCTTAGGGTCCCCCCGGACCATTGCCTAGTCTGTAGGTGCGTTCCCTCGTTCACACAGACCAGAGGACCCTCCGCCTCAGCCACCAATGCAGGGGTGGGGGGTCTATGCTGTACACCGCGTTGGCGATATATTCTGGGTTACTGCTATTGTGTCTTCTTCACTTGGCGTGGGCTCCCAGTTTCAAAGGGCCTGCCCGGCCGATCGCCGCTTATTTAGTTCCCTGTACTGGGCTGTTGTGCGAAGGAGCGATTGTCTATGCGCTCCCCGTCTCGGCGGTACTCGCTTTGTGTCTCTATGCCGGGGGCGGAGGGAGGTTGGGGGGGGGTCAGGGGGGGAAGGCCCTTGTCGTACCGCCTATCTCTGGCCAGTCTGGCTTTTTAATTCTTTGACGGCAGGGGGGATGCAGAACGACCCCGCTTTCCACTTGCAGGGCCTATGCCGCAAGCCCCCCTGTGACACTTCCCAATGTGGTTGTGTCCGCACCCCCTGCCGATCTCACTGATATTCCGATGTGCGTGCTACTCCGAGCGCGGCGCAGAGTGCCTCCCGTTGGCCAGCAGCTGGGCCTCAGCTAGGCCTTGGGGTGTGTAGACGCTGCTACGCGCAGTCAGCCGCCCCAGTTCGGCCCGGCGGCCGTCCCCCAGGCTCGCCCGTGGCCCCTGTCACCGCGGGGCCTCTGGGGGTATCCGGGCCAGCTTACCTGCGGCTTGGTGTGGTTTTCTGCCCTCTGCCTTCTTCTTTGGGTCCGGGACCTCTGCAGCGAGGCCCTGTCTTCCTGGGAGCTCCACGTCGCACCTCCCTTAATGTGCTCCTGTCCCTGGTGCGTGGTCCCTGTTCGCTCCATCTACAGTTTGAGCAGGCGCCTCTGTATTCACCGCTGGGCCGCACCACACTGCTGTTCACCGCCAGCCGTAGCCTGTCCGACGGGGCACCACGGCCCGCTCCTTCACTGCACGTTAGTCTCCACAACCTCCGTGCCCGCAGTTCTTTGCTCCGTACCTTATACCTCCTATAGAGTCGTTTCAGCAGGTAGGATGTTACAGCAAGGATGTTTTTTTGGCATGGATGACGGGTTGGCCGGCCGAGCTACAGCGCTACGCGGCCATCTTGGTCGGTGGCCTGGCCACGCCCCCACACACACTCACTTACCTAAACATCCATTCAAATAGCCACTAATTTACCCATACAGCCACTAACATAATCCCCCACCCACCCACAGAGCCACTCACACAGCCACACAGTCACCAAAACAGCCACTCACACACTCTCCCACCCATATAGACACTAAGGCAGCCACTCACTCACCCATACAGCAAATCACACTCAATCACCAATACAGTCACTCACACAGTAATTCACACCCCCCATACAGCTACTCACATACCCCCTTATTCACCTATGTATCCACTCACACACCCACACACAGATAGCACTCAGATACCCAATCCCACACTGATACAGACAGTCACACACCCATTCAGATGACATATGTTAGAAACAGTATCACTCATTACTAGTTTAGAAAGAATATTAATATAACTTCTGCAATCCTTACTATATATCTTTAAGTCTCACAAACCTTTACGAAACACAGTGATGTCATTTGAGATGTCATGAGTGATGTCACTGACGATGTCATGAGTGATGAAATATGTGTGGTCATAAGCACTGCATTACAGGGGCGTAAGTTATAGTTAGCTCAGGTGACTATAACAACTGAATTTCAATGGTTTTGTAAGAGTGAAATCTGAGCCCAACTATAACGTCCCTGTAACCTTTGGCTTTTTCAGTGAATACACACACACCCTTATATACAAATGTATGTGTATATACACACACACACACACACACACACACACACACACACACACACAGGCGCTTTTTAACTGGACACTTAAAGGTTGTGCAGTCTTCAAAAACATTAGGAACGAAGAGAGAACAAAAAAAAAAACATTAAGGAGCCACATTTGCCATGCTCTTGTAACATCTTGACATGGACAACAGTTCTTAAGGCAGAAAAAAAAGGGAGACAAGAAGAATTTAACGGTGCATAAGCCTGAAGCACTGCCAAGTAGTAATATTAATGGATCAGTGAACCAGCAGGTTAACTGCTGCATGGACAGAACCACGGACTTCCTGATCATCATTTTCATGCTAGGACAGAGTGTAATGCAGGTTTGTGTACTTATGTGATTAGCCTGATGCTCATGGACCCCTTACAAGTTTCCAAAGCTATATAATTGCTCTGGCACTATACCCTAATAACTGCTTCTATAAGTAACCACCAGGCTGAAATGCTCACCTTATCCAAGGTTTAAGGTGAATGAACTGTGTTTATTCACTTGAGACAAGGTATGTGTTCCCAAGTTAATAAAGAAGTGTGAGGAATCTGTATCAGGCTCCTCTGACTACAGACACATGAACTGAACTTAACATAACGATATTCCAATCAACTGCTCGGTAATAATCTTTAGGCGTTAACTTAGACTTATAGAATAGGATAAAGCGTTGCTTTGTCAAAAAAATCTTATTTCTTACCTGCTCAAGTTTTTTAAAAGAGGATCACTTTGAGCAAATCTTTTTAAAATGCAGTCCTCATCAGGTGTAAAATCACGACTGTTGTCTTCCCAACCAGCAGACAGGTCTTCATTGGGTACCATCTGCTCGTGCATAGCAACAAAGTTAATTTGATCTTCTTCCAAACCCTCTCCATAAACATTCCCATCATCCAGGTGGTGTGCATCATGTGGGAAGTTTTCACTTAAACTGTCTGTGAAATGCAAGCTTTCAGAAAGTGGGCTGTCTTGCTTGTTTCCCAATTTAGGGAAAGTGGGATTAAGTATTACTCCAGCCCGAGAATCATTAGACATCCACTGTGATAAAAAGTTATGCTCCATATTTAAATCAGTAGATGATGGCATTTCATTTGCTTTAACATTTAGCCTCAAAGCTGAACGAGGGCTTTCGAGGGTTCAATCAGATTCACATAGCCAGTGATTTTTAACATGGGTATCTATAAAAGGAGACAGAAATAATATTTAGCACATAGCAAAACAAAGTGTGTTAGATACCGAAGAAGTATCTGGCCATCGCCCATTCAGCACTACGGCCCACAAAATCATAAATGTTAAGCTTTAAAGCACTACTTTGTTGGCAAATAAGTGAGAATTGCAATTATCTTTCAGATTACATCCTATTAAAAAAGCAAAAAAACAAGCAAGTCCATGTTTCCATCTTTTACAAAGAAAAATCTTCAAGGCTTTAATACTCCTGGCATATTTTATCAAACCTGTGTCTACTTCCAAAATGAACTCAACCTCATAGCGTCTACGTTCATGACTGACATTAAAAAATGTAATTTTAGGTGCTGAATTTAATCGTTTCACTAGTGTTTCGACAAAGTCTAATTCAATAATTCACAAATCCCACTCAACATAGCTGACCTGGCCAAAACTGTCAGTGAAGTGAAGTAGGAAAATAGGATCTGCTTTCCTGGTTGCCCCCCCTTTTTGCCTGGTGTCAGTGTGTTTTGACTGTAGTCTGCTGGGATCCTGCCAATCAGGACCAGCATCTGTGCTCTCTCTCCCAAAATGACTTTGGAAAGTACTTTTGTACCTCCACAACTAGCTACTGGTGTAACCTTATAAGTCCCTAGAATATGGTACTAAGGTACCCAGGGCATAGGTACACCAGGGGTCTCCCATGGGCTGAAGCACATATTGTGCCATCCATGGGAGTCCACTTAAACTCAGACTACAGGTCTGCCATTGCAGCCTGTGTGAGGTGGTGCTTGCACATCTCCGGATAGATATAAGTTTCCTCATATCTGAGGTCAGTACACTTAAAACCTATAAATCAACCCAACGGTAGGCCCTTTAGTCCAGAGGGCAGGGTGCTTGGTTACACATGTGAGGGTGCCCCTGCATGAGCAGGACACCCCTACAAACCCCAGAGTCGATTCTCCAGGCTTGGTAAGTGCGGTCAGCCATTTTAAGACATATAGTGGACATCAGTCATTACGAGATGTCTAACTATATAGTGGCTGCTCTGAACCCGTTCAGGTTTGGTATCAAACATGGTGGAATCATATCCCAACATCAATCCCAGTGTTGGAGGTATGATCCCATGTACTGGGGGCCCGGTTACAGCCTTTTAGGGTCTGCCAGCAAGCTAGTGCTGCTGCCGACCATAGACACAAGTCTGCCCTCCTGCTGCTAAGCTGAGCTCGAGCAGGGGAAGGTAAAACAATAGGTTTCTTGTTGCAGGGAGGTGTGACCACCTCCCAGACAGGACTTAGTGTATTGGGCTGGGGTGGGGGTGCTTTGCAGCGCCACCAGACTGCATTTAAGGGCACATTTTGTGCCCTCCTTGCATACTCTGGTTTGAGCCAGTTCAGGAACCCTTGGTTCCCGTTCTGGCGTGAAACTGGACAAAGGATAGGGGAGTATCCTGCCCTCTGTACAGTCCCTCCTCTGGTACCCCTTCTGCACTTGACTCTTAGTAGTAACGTGGTTCGAGCTGTCCAATGCTCCCTTGGGGTTGGGTGGATACTGGGGTGTGAACACAGGCTTACAACTCAACATGCGCACAGTAGCAGCAATAAATGATTGTCCAGCCAAGTACTTTGGTGATAAAAGAAGTATTTTATCTTTACTGTTATCTACACAAAGCAAAATATGAAATTCGCAAACAAATACTCAGTTCCCCGTAGGTCAGGACTCTAGTGTCTTTAGGGAGGCCCTGGATCCCATTCCCTCCTCGCGATAGTGGTTGTTCCCCATTCACTATAGGCAGCATCCGGGGTAAGCCCACTAGTATTCGGAGTCTCAAGAGTCCACTATGACTCTATTGTAAAGTCAACAGTGTTCTAGTGCCACAGCACTAACCACCAAGCAAGTTTCCTCGGCCGACTGGCCCAAAATCAGTCTTACCCACAGCCAGTGCTTAGATTTGTAAAATAATGAGTGCCAGTGCCCAATGTGCTGCTCAGAAGCCCGCAACCTGTCCCATTAAATGTTAAAGCACCGGATACCAAGGCTGTGTAGTACTGAATCCACTTCAGCCCTCTTTGATCCACTGCCAGACACTTCTGCCCCTTTAGATCAGTCTTGCAGCTTCCTGCTTTCTCCCTTGGTGATGTTTTTAGCGTCTTTCTCTTCCTCCCTCTTTCCAGTTCGTGTGCATTTCCCTCTTTTGGTCTCGGGAAATATCTGATGTAAAATAAGCTCCTCACTACAGATGGGCTCCAGCCCGATCGGCGCAGCAATGTACACAGCTTAATTCACGGCGGCCCTCCTCTGACATACAAGGGTTCATCCTGCATAAGAACAACGACCCGATCGGTGCAGAAGCCATCTCCAATCCACTCGACAGGGCTCCCCACTGGACCTTACTCCCTCCATAGCTCTCCTCTTCCTCACACGTCACACTAGTCTTGGCAATCAGGGAGGCGCTGGTGCTCGAGGCTCCAGGGAAGGGGGTCTTGGATTCCCTGGGTGATGTCCCCTCACCCGGCAGGCCTTGGCCTTCAGTCCTGGTCACAGGCAGTGAACTTGCAAATCGTCTCCTCCTCACACAGCTGTCTAGCTGCTTGGCAGATGACAATTTTGGGGGGGGACTCAAGCTCCCATTCTTATAGTCCATTACCAGACACTAAATGTGATTTAAAGTCTGAGCCTTTGAAGTTTATGTTGGGGGCCTGCTTCCATTTGAAGTGCCTACTATCCTGCCCTCTCTTCCTCTTGAAAGCAGTCTGTCACAGCAGGGGCGACTCAAAAGCAGATAGCCCCACAACACAGGTCATGAGAGGGACTTCAGTTTACACCTGGATGTCAGCCACAGTGATGTGTATCAAAAGATTAGCCCAGCCCTATTGTTTATGATTCGCTTATCAGCCCCATCTCCTTCTTGAGATGTGCCCAGGCCCCTTCCTCGAGACCCTTTCACTGAATTAAAGAGCACCCTTTAAAGTGTACAGGGGAAGCCTAGCTCTCCACTCTCCAGTGTGTGTCCTACACAGCTTACAGGAATGCAGCAATACAAAAATCTGTCTGGAAGGATTTCTCTACCTCCTCTCCTCACGTTTCACCGTGAATGCTTGGGTCTCCCCAATGGAATCCAGGGTCCCCCATGTACTCTGCCATTGACAGGCACACATACACCCAGTGCATGTATACAGCATACACACTGCACAGCACTGTATCCTTCCTGTACTGCTCGTAGGCACACAGGCACGCACATACATTTAACAGGCAAGCACTGCACAGTACAACATCCATCATGTATTGTACCACTTATTGGCACACACATATCAAGCACATCATTCATCATGCATGCACTGCCCATAACTGCATTATCCCTGTATTGTACCCTGCCCAGGTACACATACACCCAGTGCAGTTACACCACTCAAGCGCCGTGCAGCACTGCACACCAAACCAATGCAGGCTAAGGGTGAGTTAAGCACACAGCAGCAAAACTTTAAAATGACTGAGCCTGTAGGCCTCACTCCAATGACAGGTTAAAAAGGACCTGCTCGCTCCTACTGATCAATGCATGGTATGCGGCCACCACAGCGCTTGTGCTGCTCAATTAGCTAACTAAGTAGCCTTACACCTCTATGAGGGTAGCGCTTTGGGCATCCCTCCCAGTCCAACAAGACCGCAATATGTACGTCAAAGAAAAATTGTGTGTTGGTCAAAGCGGAACTCTAGGCTTTAAAAAAAAAAATCAAGAAAACACTCTACATGGTAACTTCGCCATCTGGAGACCACTCAACCAATGAACAAGTGGGAGATTTATCAAAATTGAAGCAGCCTTGCCAAATCTAATGGACTGGCATTCCTCTTTTTCATTTCCCGTACTCTTCACCAGTATGGTAATGGCGAAAGAAGGAGACATACAAGTAATTAATTGGGGTTTATTCCAACTTTACAGAAGAAGAACATGACACACAGAAATCCCCACAGCAGCTCCTCATTCAAGAGCAGCCCAACTGCCAATTTACAGAACCCACAACACTCCCATGTTCTACAGAACATAACTAGATTCCCGACACCACACAGCGGTCAGCTGTCTACCAGAGTTACTAGCATGTTACAGATTGTAATAAGTAGTTCAGTCATTTACAGGGCACACAAATTGTGTTGGATGACAGGATGCTCTTGTAATTTTCATAATTATTTATAAAGCATCCTAAACTTACTCCAGTTTGCAAGGCTGTTAGTGTAACACACAACATGTGTTTATGTTGACAACAAACTCGTCATTCATGATTGAGGCTGGGCCAAATACAGGGCTAGCGCATCTTAAGTGCTCTGCCCCATATACCATAAACCTTTTCTAATATACAATGCATTCAAAATTGACACATGGGTTTATTTTCTATTTAATAAAGCGTCTCATTCAGGTAATAGAGAACGAATCTAATCAAATTTCAGTTCCCTTAAAAATAAATACTATTGGGGTATGAATTGAATTATTATGCAAACATAAGATACATTGCACTTCATCATTAGCTTTTTATTTAACAAAATTACAGCATGTTAGTAAAAATATGCAATCACCATTTTTTCTTCTTAGACACTGGCTATCTCACATATCATTCAGCCATCCTCCTTTACGAGTCTCCTCAATCCCATCCATCATACCTCTCCAAAGCAGTAGAGAATGCATAGAACCTCTGTCTGGTCACATCCGAAGAACCAAGGCCAGCATAGCCCAGCTTTCTTTTCTGTCACTGAAGCAGGTGTGATGCAATACTTGCTTTTGTCTGCCTCCTGAAAGCAGGAAATCAGTTTCTTTTAGTTCTTAATATTTGTAGTATAGACTGCTCCAAAGCATTCCTCGTTTCATTAAACACAAGAGCATCCTTCCTGGATAATCGGACTGAGATTAACCATCCTTCTGTGATATGCTGAGGACCTACAAATCAGAGAACACTTTGCCATTCAACTCAACTACCCACCTGCTCAGCATCTGGCTGGCAGGCTAGTACTCTGAAGTGGCCCAAGGTGACAAAATACAGTAGAATTTAAAAAACAACAATTGGATAGAGGTATCAAAACAGCGGTCCTGCCCAAGTGGGCCATTCTATCAAATTCATAAACATCATTTCAATATTGTATATTGATCACCACAATCCTGCCCAAGTGGGCATAGTAGATCTTATGTCCTCACTTCTATTAAACAAGCATTTGCAATGCAATAGGTCTCGCATTATTAAAGTTTGAGCTATTGGCATTGCTAAATAATGCAACACCAATAGCTCAAACTTTAATAATGCGAGACCTATTGCATTGCAAATGCTTGTTATTAGAATACCTGCTACATTTTCTAAAGACAATTATTTCAAAATGCATTATTCCAGCAAGGGAACAAACCGCACACATCTGAATTGGTAATATGACACCTTTCACGTGTATCAAAAAGAAAATAACACCTTCAGAGAGGAAATCAAAGCACTTACACGTCGGTTTCATATGCTGTTCCTCCTTTGTGTACGAGGCTGTTTTATACGATATTCAATATGTTTGCTTTTTGCACGAGTTAAACAAAGTAGGGCGGACTAAGGGTTGCTCGGAATATATTTTCCATTTGTACCATGTACCAAAAGGTGAATGGCCAACAAAAAAGCTGCAGTATATTTTGTTCTTTTTAGCCACGTCTCTGACCTCGTCGCCAGACTACCTGCCCCTGCCCCCAGTGCACTCAGAATCACAGCTACCATACCTTTTTATGCACTTTTTAAATGTATTTTGTACGAGGCTGTCATTGAGGACTCATCTTCGGTGCAGCTAAACACACATCAGCTTGTCTGTTTATGGGATTTTATGTGCACGAGTGTGTTCAGTATGTGTGTCTGTGTGTATATATATATATACATATGTGTGTCACAGTGTGTGTGTGAGAGAGAGAGAGAGGTGTACAGAAGAAAGAAGACAGAGCATTGTCAGGAGAGCTCGAAGACTGTCACTATATACTATTGATTACAAAACACACATTTTTGCAGGTTAAACGGAAAATGCCGTGCATGGGCAATTCCAAAATGTCAGCCTCATTTTTACACCCAAAGTCAACCGGACAGCGAGATCAAATTCGCTCCTCAGTTCACGTGCGGGAAAACCGGGTATTCCTCCACAGAAAAATTCATCTCACGCCATTTAAACTAGAGAAATAGTCCGTGCTTCTGCTGCCGGCAGACAGTCCGTACTTCCTGCAGCACATCCCAAACACACAGAAGACTGCCCTGCCCCGAGCCTGTGCACGCCGGCGACGCGCGTGGAACCACAGCCCAGAGAGCCCGCGGCGCTCACAAGCTCGTGCTAGGAAGCGCCTTGCACCTCAGCCTGCCACCAACTCCCCGATTCTCGCGTGTCAGACACCTGATCAGGGTGTGAGCCACCACTGGCATCACATGCGGTGCACACGCTGCTCGCTGGACCCTCGAAGCCAATGGGGTCTCATATGAGGAAGCAAAGACGGCATGCTCACATCTGCCCCGAAGCACGCTCCCAACCACAGCTGCAACAGAACCCCGTTTCTTCAGACACAGGGTCCCTTCCCAATTCACCGGGACATAGCTACAATCGAGAAGTCGGGCGCAGGGCAGCATGACGATATATTGTACAGTAATCGGCAACAGCATGCGGGCGCAGGCAGGGCAGTCGAATCACAGCGGAATCTGCTTACCTTTCATCCAGTCCACCACTTGCTTGGGCGCCCACTTGCTGATCGGTTCCATTACAAGAGCCATCATCAGATCGCTTTTTCATTCACACCAAAATCATTAAAAAAAATGCTTGTTTTTGTAGTAAACAGTGGTGCGCGCGCACCACAGAGGAGCGAGGGCCAGGGAGCGCGGCAGCGAGGCGAACGCGCGCTGCTGCGCGTTCTGGCCACCGTCGGGAATGGGAGGAGCGAAGGCGGGACATGCGCCCGCCTTTGCCCAATCGCGTGCCGTTTTTCTAAAAACGCACGCTACAGCTAATGAGGGCTTCTGAAAACAAAACCACACGCACGAGCGTGTGGGTCGTTTTCAGAAGCCCTTTCTAGAGGTCTCGCGCTGGGCGAGCAGTGCTGCGCACTGCAAAGCAGGCGCGAGACCTAAAAAGGACCGACTTCTCGATGTATTCTAATATGCAACGATGCTAATCATTCCTGCCTCGATATTATATACAATCTTCCTACGTTTGCAAAAAAGACAGAAAAAATCCCACTACTTCCTCATATATCATATTAAAACAGCTCTATTACTATTCAATATATTAAATAGACAATTATTTCATAAAACTAGAAACAAAAAGCTAAATTCTACTTAAATCATTGGTTCCTTGCATATACTACTTACAAGTGCACTGCCATCTCCTCACTTGAATTCAAGCCTGTTGGGGGTTAGTGTATCGAAGTCAATGATAAACCTCGACTCCATTCTTCTCAATTGACGTTACCCGTCACCACCCCTTTCTTGAATTGCAATTGCATTTAAAACTACATATGACAGCAATTTCTCATTCTGCCGATGCATAGTATAAAAGTGACGTGCTACAGGATACTGTGCGTCATTCTTTCTGATTGCACGTAGATATTCTAGTACCCTCTTTTTTGCACGATGGACAGTGCTGCCTATATAAAACTTGCCACAAGGGCAGATCAAGCAGTAAACACAATAGTCAGTTTCACATGTGAAGTTCCCCTTGATCAAAAATTCTCTTCTCGTATTGGGGATTTTCAATTTGGTACAATCTACACTGTTGGCACATGCTTTGCAGCGTTTGCAACATTTAAATCCATTGCCCACATCTCTGTAAGCCCCACCATCTTCAGTGGATAGTGCATTACAGCTAAGCTCATCTTTGAGCGATTTACATCTTCTGAAGGTGATCTGAGGTTTTTCATGGACATATTTTTGCAAAATACTGTCTGTTCTTAAAATGTGCCAATTTCGATTGAGCATTTTTCTGACTTTGTATGCTGTATTCGAAAAAGTCGTTATAAATCTCACCTGATCTGATGCTTCCCCTGTTACAGGGTTAGAATGCAGTATGTCTGGTCTTAGCAATGCATCCGCTTTTGCTATAGCCTGTTTGATAGTTTTACTGCTGTAGCCCCGTTCCTCAAACCTTTTACTCATAACCAATTTTTCTGTGTTATACTCATGCTGCGTGCTACAATTACGTTTGGCCCTAATCAATTCACCAAACGGAATGCTGTGAATTAAGCTTGAAGGGTGGGCACTATTCGCATTAAGTAAACTATTGCCTGCAGTAAGCTTTCTATGTAGTTTTTTAACGAACATATTTCCTTGGACCTCGATTTCAACATCTAGAAATACACTTTTCTCTTTGCTGATATTTGAAGTGAATTGTAAATTCATATTGTTATTATTAAGAAAGGTCACAAATTGATCAGCAGACAATTCATCTCCTCTCCAAATCAAAAAAATCTCATCTATAAACCGTGTCCACATGACAATATTATCTCAAAAAATTTCCCAGCTTTCTGACACCTGCTCCTCCCACCAGCCCATGAATAAATTAGCATAGCTGGGGCGAAGCAGATGCCCATTGCTGTCCCTTGAATCGGTCTATAGATGTTTTGGTCAAAGAGAAAAAAGTTGTTACTTAAGCAGTACATTACCATTTCTAATAACATTTCAGTATGTAATAATGAAGAAACTGGTCTTGCTCTTAAAAAGTGTCTTACAGCCTGGATCCCCAGGTCATGCTTAATGCATGTATAAAGACTGGTTACGTCCAATGTAATCAGTAAAAAATTGGATTCCCATGTGATGCCTTCAATTAGTGTTAGGAAGTGTGTTGTATCTTTTAAGTAAGCTGGTAATGTAAAAACAAAGGGCCGTAGGAAATAATCAATAAATTTTGATGTCATCTCTAGTTGTGATCCCATCGAGGAAACGATGGGCCTGCCCGGTGGCCTTTCTACATGTTTATGTAATTTGGGGAGCAGGTACATAATGGGTTTTGACATTGCATATTAATTGATTGAAATACGATAGTGTCTTGATCTTTCCGATATTGGATATGAATTTACTTATATTTGCTATATGATTCTGAGACCAATAGGCGCTTGTCTACAAATAGCAACTATGATGCGCTTGTATTTATTTTCCTGTTTCCCGATATTAGAGGGACATTGAATGAAACATATAGCGCACTGAGTGCTTCCTTTAAAACATTGGGAGAGTGATAAAGCATATATACACAAAAACATTTTGTTAAAATAACAACGCAAGTCAGTATATGGAACATGATTTGATGGCATTATTAAATGTTTTGTATATACAAAGTACATCAATGTTGTGGTATATACGTTGTGGCAAAGAATCACTAATGAGGCACTCCAATATGGCGCTGATGCAAACACGTAAGACTGTGGTTGTAATGTTGTCCTTCTTTATTTTCTTTTGACCATGTGTGTAAATACGGCAGTATGGAGGCTCTAACCACACCGTGACAAAGCTGAAAAGCGAAACGCGTCGGTAAGGCGCTATCTTGCCTGAATAAATTTGTGAAGCATTCCTGGGTGTCCTGGAAGTTCTTTTTCCAAATCGGAGAGAATTGTGCTGGATAGACGGGTTACCGGAACCCCTCTGGGACCGCCGTATTCGAAGCACTGGGCTTCCGGATTTTAGATGAGTATGAGTGAATATATATATATATATATATATATATATATATATATATTCACTCATACTCATCTAAAATCCGGAAGCCTATATATATATATATATATATATATATATATATATATATATATATATATTCAAACCAATATTCCTTCACAGAAATGTTCCACACGCACTCACTGGTAAGTGATTGTTGCAATCTTCAATTTTTATTTTGGCAACAGCATTATTCCGACAAGTTCGAAAACCCTACGCGTTTCAGTCTGTTCACAGACCTTGCTCACGGGTAGTAAAACGTTACAGACATTGCTTCTATTTGAATATGTCACATGATGTTACATCACTTCCTGATTTGATAACGTTTTGCATTCTGGTACT